>JAODAL010054750.1:0-24429 GCA_025379985.1 Phyllomedusa bahiana | reverse complement strand
ACACAACTTAAAACAAGTAACGGGATGTTAAAATGTGGTTTTATATTTAATGGGACGTCAATAAATTTTGGTACCTTTGAAACATTTGAACGTTTTGTTTGTTGATGTCTAAGTGCTGTCTATGGGGCCGCAGACCCCGGCCCCCCATGTCACGGGAGTGCGTGGACAGCGCGCTCTGGATCCCCGGGCAAAAAGGGCGGTGTACCTACGCCCCGCAATTAAGCCTTAAACATCCCCTGAGATAACTGTCCTGAACCTTTTCCTAAATTGCTTTTTTATTTAAACCATTAAGGCCCAATTTTAACCCCATTTTATTCTAAAACTAACCCTAGTGCTAACCCTAAGCTTCAACTCACCATGATACAGAAAGCAAGTCTAGAACACAGAGACTTCTTAGTTAGAGTGCAGTAATTAACTATGCAAACAAAAAAATAAGACTCTGAAGGACTACAACAAACTCAGTGCAAGGCTAGGCTGGACAAAAAGCAATCTAGAATAGAATCAATCACTTAGCAGATTACTAGATAAAATCTAGCAACTGAATAGTCTTGCAAAATAAACACTATACTCAAACTTACAAAAAAAAAAGGACAACAAACCATTAAAGGACGAAAAATGGAACGGGGAAAATCAAATTCACAAACTAACCCTCATGTTGCCAAACCGGGAAATTTTATAAAAAGACTAGCAATTTGACAAGTCAATTCAACAAGTAAAGGCTGCACAGTGTGGTCAGCTGATAAGCATAGACCATGAGCAGCTGCTATGTAAAAACTCCACACAAACACGCACAGAACAAGACAGACTAAATGTAGAATGGAAAATCCTTGCTAGTCCACTGATCATAAGGCTATTTCACACAATAGTAAAAAAAAAATTTGAAAATCCAACAGTTCTTTAACATCACCATTCCACGGTTTTTGCTATGGGTTTGCACTAAAAAGCGCAGTCGGCTTTTGGATTTGACATTCCTGAGTTAAAAACCGATGGGGGAAACTGCGGGGAAGATAAGTACACACAGATTTTCTATTCGGGTTTGGGGTACTGGGTTACATTTTTATTTGCAACAGATTCTAAATACTGAATCTGCCCAGAATCCAGTGCTGTGTAGACATAGCCTTAGAGTGGCACTAAATTCAGAATCTTTCTAGTTTAATTCAATGTTACAATGTTAAAATGCATACAAAATTGTTTGGCAAACTTGTCAAGGGTTCACTTGCATTTTCTATTTACTATTTATGGTACAAACACATTTAGCAGCCACCAATTGCCTGTAATGCAGTTGAGAGTTTTAATTTTACTGCAAATCAATTTTTTCAAACACTTGCTAATGTCTGGGTTGTTTTTGCAAGTAAACCATGTCCTAAAATTACCTCAACATGAGCTTTCAGCTGCAGATAGTTACTTGAGCTGCGAATTTTCAGGACATGATTTATAAGTAGAAAACTCAGGTACTTCTTGATAGAAGTTTCTTTACACATCAAGGTTTCTCATAGGTTTTTACAAGTAATTATTATTATTTTTTATTTGTGGTAAATTGTAAATGATTATATTCTAGTGCTCTTGTATTATTTTAATGGTAAAACAGTACATAAAAAGTCTATCAAATTGCTGAACAAGGCTTTTTGAAACTCATTTTGCTTTAATGCTAACTTTAAATCGACTGTTGCTTGCAAATCAATTTATGTATAATATTTACAGAAGAAAAATAAAAGGTAACCAGATGAAAGCAAAAGAAAGCTCTCACTTGATCAGTAATGTTTCTATGAGAACAGTACACTAATTCTATTTACACATTCCCCTCTTTAGATATTAGTAGATTATCATTTATTCACATAAAGTTTGTTTTAGTAAAACTTGATGGCAGGCTTGGCAGATGTATACAAAAGAGTCTGTAGCTCTTGTATAATTTGAGTTTGAAAGTTACAGAGTTTAGCTTAATGTTGGTAGATGAAAACATTCTTGTTTACATCCAGAAGTTTGAGAACCATTAACAAGATGTCTAAAAGACATCTTAAGTTTTATCTAATTTTATTGTTGTATTTCAAGAGCCTTTACTTTCATTTTTCACTCAACATGGCTGTATAGGGCTTGAGTTTTGCAGAACAAAGAATGTTTTTTTCTAGCACGTTTTTGGAGTAAATATATTTTTTCATCTGCACTATTTTAGGATGTATGATTATTGATCACTTTTTATTTCATTTTGTTTGGGAGGCAGAATAAACAAAACAGCTATAGGCAGTCCAATGTCACACAATGAGTCAAGCCCTACAATATTGGAACAACGCAAGTTGTGGCACCAGAGACAGCATGTCCCATGTCTATAACGTATACAGCTGCCACCGGTAGCCATTTGCTGCTCTGACCTGCTGCTCGCGGCCTATCAGCATCGGCCCGTCCGTGACCGTAGTAATAGCATTAGGTTGCTGTACTGTACACCAGGAGTGTTCCCCGGCCTAACTCGCCGCACAGACACCACGGGAAGAGCCAGGCCTGTTGTTTGTTGCCTACTTCCGCAACTGTTGGGAGCTGGGGATTCCTCTTTGGGCCTCGAACGTGACAAAATATAGTGTGCCAATTTCAGCGCATCTAAGGGGCTCATCCTAATCCATAGTGAACAGAATAATCACAAAGTTCTCTCCTGCCTGCTCCTTTACTTGTTTTTGTCTCCCTCCCCAGAAAGTGGAAACAACTGGAGGTTTGGACCTACTGCAGGGCCAAAACCGCAGTCTAAATTTTTCCTCAGAAGCACTACTGCATCTATTCTAAGGAGCTGTTTCTTATTTGGGCTCTGCTGGAGACTTGAACTGTGAGACACATATTGCTTCATTTATGAAAATGTTCTAGTTCTAAGTCTTTCTTTGTTGCCCATAGCAACCAATCAGAGCTCCCCTTTCATTTCGTATAGTGCTCTGAAAAAATTAAAGGGGAGCTATGACTGGATTCTATGGGCAACAAAGAAAGTCTTACACCTAGACAGTTTTGATTCATGTCTCCCATAGTGGGGCACAAAAATTTTGAAGAAGGACCGGAGCTTTCAGTATCTCCTGCAGTCATCTCTCAGGTCACATCAGTGTAGTACTTGGGAGAGCTCAGGATGGGGACACTGCACCCACACACAGTCCTCCCTCCTCCAGCCTTCCTAGTAATTATATGTCTACTGTCACTTCTAGACAACCTCTAGTCTCATAATACTATCAGAAGTGACAGACCCTGCAGTATAGCTGTGGTAGTCTTGTCTTAGGACAGTGTAGTATCTTAGGTAAATTAACCTGTGCTGTATTAATCAGCACCCATGTGTGGCATACTGGCACTTGCAGTTGTAGAACCACAAGGGCCAGGAGATCACATCACACATTTACTTATTGAATGGGTGCTGATTAGTACATGTGTTTAATATCTGTTGCTATGGGATGCTGACACTTGTAGTTCCCCAGCTACTAGCTGCTGTGGAACAAAAAAACTGCCAGCATGCCACAGCAGCACATGTTAAACACTTGTACTAATAAGTAGTTATACAATGAGTACACTTGTAGTGTGGAATGCTGAAACTTGTAGTTTTGGAACTAGAACTACCAGCATTCCACACCACACATACTAGATATACCAGTTCTGACTTACATACAAACTCAACTTAAAGGGGTTCTCCGGGAAAGAAGAAAACTAAATAGATAAACTACATGTCATAATGAAAAATTTCCTAAATACATTTAATTAGAAAAGTCATTTTGTCTGGGGGATAATCACTATAGGAGAAGAAAATGGCCACCGGGCTCCTTCCTCAGCAGAAACCTGTCCTACAGGAAGTAGGACAGACTCTGAGTTACTTCCTGGTTATGCAGATTGGCATCACTGAGCATGTACTGTGCTCAGTCAGTCTGACAGACTTGTGGTGTGAGGGATGGCTCTGCAGAGTAGAAGGGAGACTGAGGGCTGTATACACATATATAAATTTGGTGTGAATATAGTACACAGAATCTACAGCTCAGCTGGAGGAAGCGGCTGTTGTGGGTAATGTAGTTTTCACACAGAACAACTAGCAACACTAGCTCCACCCACTAGCCCAGTGATGAAAAAGATCCAACATAGCAATAATGTGTGGTATAACAGTGTTTGTAAGCAGTTAACACACTATATTGTAACACAGATTTACTGCTTATCTTTAGTATTTCTCCATTATATGTTCTAAATGTTTTGGGTCTCTCACACAACCCCTTTAAAGGTGTTCTCCGGGAAAGAAGAAAAAAATTTAGATGTGACAATAATAAAATGTCTAAATACCTTTATTTAGCTAAGTCTGCTCGTTTTGTCAAGGGGATAATCAGTATAGCTGGGGAAAATGGCCCCCGGGCTCCTTTTGCATCAGAAATCCATCCTAGTTGAGGGTACAGGCAGAGGACAGGTTCTGAAACTTACATCCTGGTCAGGTTGACTGGTGTAACTGAGCATGTCAACAGTTTGATGCTTCGGTATAGCTAAATACACAGTTCTAGTCATGAACTTGTATAAAATTACTTTTTATTAATAACTTCATTAAAATTCATAAAGTGACTATTTGTGCAGATGAAACATTTCTTATATCAAAAGATCACCTGAGTCCTTTGTAGCCGCTTTATTTCCCGGCTTTCTCCTGATCGCATAAACATGCATACATCACTTGTATCTAAAAGAAGGTGCAAGCATATAAATACGTAACTAAGCATGTGTCAGCCTGATGGATCTGTGTTGAGAGGAATTGGTTGGCTTGGCAGTGTAGATCTGAGTGAGTCATTATGTCTGCTCAGAAGTACTCCAATCGGCAACACTATCTGCTAAGTAATTTGCCTACTTGTCACCTTTGGATAGTGGCCATCAAGGAGATCTGAAGCTGCGATGTGTGTAGTGAGCTGGACCAAAAATTTACATAGACACACCCTCTGTGTATCAAGCCACACCCCTAACCAGAAAGGCCACGCCCACCACACCTAATTGTATAACAGTTCTGAAAAAAAGCTAATTGAGGATTTTGGTGTCACCCAGATTTCCTGGATGTTGGAGAGCTTATTCAGCATCCAGGAGAGTTGGGACATACCACTAAACTGTAGCTGAACCTAAAAGAATCAATATTTCCACCATATAGTGACCATATAGTATATAATGGTAGTTACCAGTGTACACAGGCTCTACAGACTGTATATTACCACCATAGAGTGACCATATAGTGGTAGATATCAGTGTACACAGGCTCTGCAGACGTTAACGTGACTACAGTGCAGTTACATCTAGAGACTCATCAGAGACATTTTCTATGACTGGAATTTTTCTCTTTCCCTTTTCTTCTCCATGCTTGCCAGACTGCCATAATGACTTCTCTCGGTCATGACTCATCCCTGCAAAATTTACCACACAATCATCTTACAATTCTATTTCTTCCAGCACTTCCCTACCTGTGGCCACCAGTGTACAAACTCCACATGAGGTGATCTTACAGGGTGATAGGTGCAGGTGGGAAGGTTATGGGGTGATAAGTGGAGTGGAGTGATAGGTAGAGGTGAGCAGACTATTGGTAATAGGTGGAGAGGTGGTAGGGGATGAAAGGTGTGGGTTGTGTTTTGTGTTGGCACTAGGATGTATAAGACAATAGTGTGGAAGGGGTGGGAGAGAGGAGTACAGAACATCTTACAATCTCCTTGGGGGAGCAGAAGATCATCTCCCTGGATATCGTGCTGCGGCTGTGGTCTGTACACCCCAGAGTCATATTGTGCAGGTTGAATTCTGTACCCTGCACCCCCAGGAGATCAGTTGCAGGCAAGGGATGCAGGAGATAGTGTTTAGTACTGTCATGTTCTTATTAATGTTTTTATTTTTTACAGGTTTCCCTTTCGGACTAGGTTGAATCAGCGCTGGATTGATTTCTTTGATAAAATAATGAAAGAGGGCTGTTGTCGGGGGGGGGGGGGAGTTATTTAAATAAAGGTTTTTTGTGCAATTTGTGTGGTTTTTTTTTCCATTAAACTCTAATGAAAATAATGGAGGTATCTGACAGACGCCTTTTCATTACTGTCGCTTGCGGTTGGTGTCAGCCAGCAGTGTTTTTTGGTACCCCGAAGCTGACACTAACCCTGTGTAACTATTACCCCAGTACCCAACACACCATGGGTACTGAGAAGAGCTGGGTAACCATCAGAAGCGGACCCTCTAATGTGATGGTCCAGTTCTGGGGCAGCTCTGGGCTGGTATTCTTAGAATGTAAAGAGACCAGAATCTATGTACCTTCCATTCTGATTGTATCAGGCTGCAACTGTCGGATTTACCTTGGCTGGCTAAGAAAAACCCCCATCTTTTTTTTAAAATTTTTTTTTATTTATTTATAGAGAATCCTAAAATGGGCACCTACTGTAAAAAGTCTGATACTATCGGAATTGGAAGGTTCGTCGACACTGTTCCCTTCCCATTCTAAAAATACCAGCCCACAGCTGCCCTGGAATCAGACCATCTGATGCTTCTGATGGTTAACGGCTTTTCCCAATACCCCTGGTATTTTAAGAAGGTAAAAAAACATTTTTTTTTTTATAAACATCTTCCATTGTTAACACAAGACCTTGGCAAAAATCATAGAAAAAGGAGTGTCCAGTATAGCTAATTGTAATTGTACATTAGGACATATATTATCGCCGAGTAGATTTCATGGTATCCCCAAAAAGAAAAAAAATTTGGCTTAGTCAAAAAGGATGGTTCCCTTGTGGAGGAACACGCAGTAATATGTGCCGTTATGCTCAATGAAAGTCAATCTTCTGGAACAGTGATAAAAACATAAATTTAATATACAGTATATACAATGAAGGAAATAATTATTTGATCCTGTGTTGATTGTGTAAGTTTGCCCACTGACAAAGACATGAACAGTCTATAATTTTAAAGGTAGGTTAATTTTAACATTCAGAGATACAATATCAAAAATAAAATCCAGAAAATCACATTGTATAAGTTAAATAAATGTATTTGCATTTTGCAGTGAGAGATAAGTATTTGATCCCTTAGTACTCAAAACTTAATATTGGCGGCAAAACCCTTGACGGCAAGCACAGCAGTCAGAAGTTTTTGTAGTTGATGATGAGGTTTGCGCACATGTCAGGAGGAATTTTGGTCCACTCCTCTTTGCAGATCATCTCTAAATCATTATGATTTTGAGGCTGTCACTTGGCAACTTGGAGTTTCAACTCGCTCCTTAAGTCTTCTATGGGATTAAGGTCTGGAGACTGGCTAGGCCACTCCATGACCTTAATGTGCTTCTTTTTGAGCCATTCCTTTGTTGCCTTGGCTGTATGTTTTGGGTCATTGTCTTGCTGGAAGACCCAGCCACGACCCATTTTTAATGTCCTGGTGGAGGGAAGGAGGTTTTACCTCAGGATTTCACGGTACATTGCTCCTTCCATTCTCCCATTGATGAGGTGAAGTAGTCTTGTGGCCTTAGCAGAGAAATACCCCCAAAACATAATGTTTCCACCCCATTGCTTGACAGTGGGGATGGTGTTCTTTGAGTCATAGGCAGCATTTCTCTTCCTCCAAACACGGTGAGTTGAGTTAATGCCAAAGAGCTCAATTTTGGTCTCATCTGACCACAGCACCTTCTCCCAATCACTCACAAAATTATACAGTTATTCACTGGCAAATTTCAGATGCTCCTGCACATGTGCCTTTTGAGCAAGGGGACCTTGCGGGCACTGCAGGATTTTAAACCATTAGGATGTAATGTGTTACCAATGGTTTTCTTGGTTACTGTGGCCCCAGCTGTCTTGAGATCATTAACAAGTTCTCCTCGTGTAGTTTTAAGCTTATCTCTCGCTTTCCTCATGATCATGAATACCCCACAAGGTGAGATTTTTCATGGTGCCCATGATCGATGTTGATTGACAGTCATTTTGTATTTCTTCCGTTTTCTTACTATTGTACCAATAGTTGTCTCCTTCTCACCCAGCGTCTTACTTATGGTTTTGTAGCCCATTCCAGCTTTGTGCAGGTCTATGCAGGTCTTGTCCCTGCCATCTTGACATCTTTAGAAAGCTCTTTGGTCTTGCCCATGTTGTAGAAGTTAGTCTGACTGATTGAGTCTGTGGACAGTTTTATTTTGGATATTCTATCTCTCAATGATAAAATTAACCTACCATTAAAATTATAGACTGTTCATGTCTTTGTCAGTGGGCAAACTTACAAAATCAGCAAGGGATCAAATAATTATTCCCTTCACTGTAGTTATATCAATATCGATACCGACCATGCAGTATACGCTATAGAATGTGCACAATGTCAGTTAACATACGTGGGTTGCATTATGTGCAAAATTAAAACAAGAATCTCTGAACACATAACAGCCATTAAAAAACATACAAATTCTTCGAGAGCAGCAAAACATTTTATAGAAAAACACGATGGGGATTTAAAGTATTTTTTCTTTTATGGATTAGAACATGTATTCAAAGCAAAAAGAGGAAGGGATTGACAACAAAAAGTATACAATAGAGAAGCATTTTGGATTTTAAAATTAGATACCAGACACCCAAAGGGGTTACATTTAGGAACGGTCCTATGTATATATATTAATCCTCTTTTTTTTCCCCGACCTCTCCTTTTGGTAGTTTTGCATCAACATTAAGGGCCACATGTATATACACATCATTTTACTGGTTGCTAAACGCTGCCTGTTAACCAAATGGTTGGAACCAGAGGTACCAACAATTACTATGATAATGGAACAAACTAAGAAATATGCCATAGCCGATCAAATCTACACAGTGCGTCACAGAGAAGCGATGGCAAATAATTTTTTTGTTAGGTGGAGGGCCTTTTTGGAGAAGTTTTACTCACCTAGTGAAATTAAGAAATTTGGTAGATATCTTTAAATTTACTAGCTGGTTCCTGTTGGAGGCTCAAGATGGCTCATTGGGTAAGTTACAGCTGCAAAACTCCTGGCAAAACCGTCAAAGTAGGTCCTGTTCCGTGTGGGGTGCTTACTTTCTCTAGCGGAAGACGATCTAGGACCTTGACACTGGTTCGTAGTGCCCCCTCCTCCTCTCCTACTGCCCTCCTTCTCCTGATTCTTATATAACACATATTGCAGATGAGTTGACAGTAGAAAAACACTTTACTCTGGCTAGTTCTTTTTTTTTTTCTTTGTTTGTTTACTTTTTTTTTTAATATAGATTTCTGTATATGTATGTGCTTGCTAAATAGGTTGTTTATCAGCAGAGATTTATGATCAAATAGAGATGGACTATAAAAGTCTTCTTCATATCTCTCTGCCTAAGTTACTTTAATGCAATCTTAATACAGATCAATTTCTGTATTACTAAGCGTATGTCCTTGTTTTATTGTACTTTAATACTAAATGCCAAAATCTAGGTCTTTCTTTGCAACAAACAGTTAAGATTTTGTACAAGAAATGTTACTATATTCTGCTTTTTTTTTATGCGAGAGGTGTACCAAATAAAATATTTCTTTTAAAAAAGGGGCCACATGTATGAAAACTGTCTAGTTCTAAAATTCACTTTGTTTCCCATAGCAACTAATCAGAGTACCCCTTTAATTTCATATAGTGCTCTGGAAGAATGAAAGGGGCGCTCTGATTGGTTGCTAAGGGCAGCAAAGTGAATTTTAGACCTAAACAGTTTTCATACATGTGGCCCAAAGGGTTAATAAATTGAAGTTCCACCCTTGGTTGGGTGGAGACACAAAGGCAAGTTTGCTTTTAAATTCTCTTCTGTAAAAAAGTAGATATGCTGTGAACAGTTTTTTACCTGCACTATTTGTACGACATGTGATATTTTTAAACTGGATATCCAATAGAATTGAAGAATTTCCATGCCAAACTTTTTTGAGGATTCTCAAAAGAGCTCTATTGGAATTTCTAAGTTGGTGGACATTCCAGTGTTCGTTGCATGTCTGTTATAGATATGTTCCTGGAACAATGAAAAGACAAGCGAACTACAAAAAAAGGTTGGGTGAGCACCAAAACGTATTTATTTGCGCGTTTAAGAACAAACTTACAGTCCGTAACCCGTTTGTAACCCGGGGACTGCCTGTATTTTGTTCTATATTTATATACTTATATATATTTTTTTTATAGAGTTCACTATACAGGATAAATTATGTGAATCTTTATTTAATTTTTTAATAGATGTAGCAACACCAATTATTGTTATGATTATTTTTCTTTGATAATGTTCTTTGCAAAGCAATTTAGGTTTTTATTTTTGTATTTTATTTTTAATGTTCTTCTGTATTGCAGTGTATTATTACACATAAGAAGCTTTTTAGCAAATACACATGGAAGACAGGTAAGCTTTTGTTAGGCCATTGGCGCCAATGGCAACATATTGACACCCCACAATCATTGATGGGATGGCAGAAGTAGCCCCATCCCTATGTGCCTTTGAAAGCTGCAGTTGTTATTCAATGCAACATTTAAATGGTTAAATGTCTGGGATTGTAAATTCCTCTGATATCTGCCATTAAAGCAGAAGCCTCCTAGTGGCCTTAATAAAACAACATAGTGATTAATTACAGCAGGCAGAGATCTTCTATGGGAATCCAACAGTGACTCCTCTATATCTTGAAGTGTTTAATGACAGGTTACAAATCATGGTGCTGGATCTAAAGTTGGTATACGTGGTCCACAGATCTTCTCTTTTGCATCCTACTGTACATATTGTGGTTTGCAAGGTTACAAATATAGTGACCACTGTAATCCTACATATCTAGAGTAGATTCCATAACTAGCAACAGCTACCACTTTGCCAATCTTTTTCTATAATAATGGGTTTTACCAGAAGGCTTCCATCCAACTCTTTAAAGAATTGCAGAACCTTTACAAATCTTAGAAATTTCTCATCTCTTTTTCTTCATAACTTTTTGTGCCCTCTACTCAAACATCTTACTTTATGAGGAAATTAAATCTGTTGAATTCTTGCTTCATAAATACCCTCATATGCCAGACAAAAGAAGGATTTTCTTAGTATGCACTGTCCTGTTCTGTCATGACTTTAGCTTTAATACAGACACCACAAAATATCTGCAGCACTCTACAAATATAGGAACTATTTCAAAATGCATTTCTGCTACTTTTTGAATACATGAAAATTTGAGGTTCTTAGCGTACATTTTTTATCAAAATTGGTGACCTCAGTTCAGATGGGAACCTATTCCTATTTTACCTGACTTGGTGTCTGTTTTCAGGGAGAGAAGATCCCAGCTACTGCTCTGATTAAGAACAGTCTGTGTGGATGGATGGAGTGCACGACTAAAATGGAGGCTGCCACTCCCCCATGCATACAATCCAAAAATAAAAATTGGTCAGCATATCCAAAAAAATTTGGAAGAAATTTATATGTGAACGCTGACATGACAGCAAAGCAATGCAAACACAACAAAATATCAGCAGAACTCTACAAACACTAAAAGAGTTAAATTGAAGATATGAACTATTTCAAAATGTATTTCTGCTACATTTTGTATACATGAAAATTTTATGGTTCTTAGTGCACATTTTGATCACAATTGCAAGAGCCCATAAACCAATGACAAGGTGATCTTAGTTCAGATGGGTACCAACTCTGACATTTTACCTCACTTGGTGTCTGTTCAGACCTGCATATTTTCAGGGAGAAAAGGTCCCAGTTATATTAGCTTTAATGCTGCACTGTACAGGCAAATCAGGAGTGATGTTATGGGGTTGACAGGGACTGCATATCTATAGGGAGCATATGTTTACTGCTGATTTCTTTATGTAGTGTTGGTACATTAATAATAATAATAATAATAATCTTTATTTATATAGCGCCAACATATTTCGCAGCACTTTACAAATTCAAGGGTAAACATACAGACATTACACATTAAAAGTACTTACAAATGAGACACAAGGTGTGAGGGCCCTGCTCGTGAGAGCTTACAATCTATTAGGGCGTATGGGTGAAACATACGGTAAGAAGTGCCAAGTTTACAATGGTCCGGCCATGTTTCATAAATAGGGGGTGGTTTACATGAAAAATGGATGAACCTGCCACCAAGACTGTACATCTACATACAGAGCCTGTGAGTGCCCTAGTGTAGGGAGTGACAAATGTGTGTGGTAGCAGTTAGGGATCTTGGTGGGCCAAACCGAGAATGATTTATTCTTTATATGGAAGGGTATTCAATGGAAAGCTGTTAACTTTAACATGCTAATTACAAATACTTTGTAGCCATCCTTTACCCATCACAATCACAGGAATAGTGCACAAGTTCTAGATTTTTCTACTTCAAGACTTTGTATATAAATAGTAATGTGTATTTCCAGCTTATCCTAAATTCTATTTAGCTCAAAAATATTGAATTTCAGTCAATTAACGCAAAATATGAAATATTCTTTTATGAGAGATATTCTTAAAACTTAGTGTACATTATTGTAAAAAAATTTTTAGCAAGTCTTAGCTGTCATTGAAAAAATTGTAATTTTAATTTATATGTTTTTATTAAAACATGCATAAAAGAATGCATCACAAATGGATATGGCAGTAAGCAGATAAAATAAGGGTAATAACAGTGACCTAATAGGTATTACCTTATTAAAATTAATGAATCATAAGAATTCAATTTGTCTGATCAATAAAGTGCAAGGGTAATGCAATAATATATCAATAAATCACACACCTTATTGTATACTAAAATATAAGAATGAGTATCAATTCAACGTGGCAACAATCCTAAAAAAAACACACAAGTGAAAAATAATATGAATGTGATGCCAAACCGGGGACCCAGCAAACAAATTGCGAGATGTATGTAATTTGTTCTTCTATTTCACAGTGTATAAACATATATAGAAATGAATTTACAAAATCAAATAAAAAACATGCTTATAAAAAACTACAAGGCATCAAAGTGATGCACTCAACATTAAAGACACAAGGCCAGATGTATGAAAGCTGGTGCAGACTAGACAGTCATAGATTTTGGTAGCTTAGTATTAGACAGAATGTATAAAAGCTTCAAACGGTGATTCAGAAATTTCTTATGAGCCATGGTTAGTGCTGCAGAAAAGTGCATAATGCAACAGAATTCATGGCCATGCTAAACAAACTGTTATTGCCAATAGACAAAAAAATTACCAATTCTTTCCCAAGTAACACCACTGAAGTGATATAAACTAAATTATGATAAGTATAAAACTAGATAAAATTATGTTATAAAATTATATTATATAAAATTACAAAACCAATACATCATCTTCCATAAATCCCGTTCTCAGTTGGGTAGCTACAGAGTTATCCTAGTAGTATGCGTGAATAAAAACACATCACAGCAGGTTAGAAAAAAATAAAAGCAATTAAAATAAGTTAGTGAATATTGGCTATTGTAGTGATCTTGCTTGGTAAATCTCAGTGAGACCTTGGGAGCCGGTGAATTCCATATCTTGAATATAAGTTGATATCAGAAAAATCAAATTTAAAAAGTGATCAACTCAAAATCAA
Organism: Phyllomedusa bahiana; assembly: GCA_025379985.1. Lineage (NCBI taxonomy): Eukaryota > Metazoa > Chordata > Amphibia > Anura > Hylidae > Phyllomedusa > Phyllomedusa bahiana. Next base: position 10,942 of record JAODAL010054750.1, on the reverse strand, counting down.
TAAATTTAATATAGGAATAACAAAATATATAATAAACGTACTTAAAAAAAGTTGATAAAAAGTTTATACAGCATGGAAAATCCAGAAGCTACTCATCCACTGATCTACATTTTTAGAATCAAAAATTAACTTACAATATGAAAGTATTTCTTAAGATTTTACTTAGAAAAATAAAAAAATATAAAAATATTGTTTGATTTGTTATAAAATTCTAAAATCATAAAGGTAATGTACTAAACTTATTGCATGAATACACCAAGGGCCTAATACTAATGAAAACTGTAAATATTAATCTTTGCATCAAAAATGGAACAAATATGGATGAAAAACTCACAACTTGAAATAAAACAAATACAATTTGGGGCTAATAATGTACAAACTGTGAAAAAAATTCCATATTATGCATTAATATTTAATCTTTATTTTCATACAGAAATGTAAATAGGGCCTAAGGATGATCACAGGTAAACCCAGCCACTCATGTTCTCTTAGGGCCTCATGTATGAAAACTGTATAGATCTAAGATTTTCATTTCAGAGTTCCACTTTCATTTGCCATAGAGCCCTGGAAAAATGAAAGGGGAGCTCTGATTGCTCTGAGCAACAAAGAAAGTCCTAGACAGTTTTCATGCATGTTCCCCTAAGTCTCTATGGACTTAATAGAGTGCAATAACTAATAGAATAGCTTAATATTAGTGTAAACTTGCTATAAAACCCTTTTAGGAATACATATGAATGAGAAAAAAGTAATTTGTTTAAATAATATTTTTATTACTATTTAATATCTAACAGATTTATTGGTTTTACCATAAAATTACAATCTTTATTTTATCAGATAAAAGTATTCATAGTATTTTTTTATTTCTTAATCTCGAAAGAAAAAAAACAGAAATGTAGATATTTTTGCAAATTTATTAAACAAGAAAAACTGAAAGATCACATTGTCACAAGTATTCCAGACCCTCATATTTAACTCACACGCTGTCCATTTCCTTCTGATACTGCTTGAGATGTTGCTACTCCTTCATTGGAGTCCAGTTGTGTTTAATTAAACTGATTGGACTTGATTAGGAAAGGCACACACCTGTCAATATAAGACCTCACAGCTCACAGTGCATGTCAGAGCACATGAGAGTCATGAGGTCTAAGAAAGTGCCCATGGAGCTCAGAGACAGAATTGTGACTAGGCACAGATCTGGCTAAGGTTACAAAAGAATTTCTGCAGCACTCAAGGTTCTTAAGAGCACAGTGTCCTCCAAACCCTTAAATGGAAGAAGTTTGGGACGATCACAAATCTTCCTCAACCTGGCCATCCAGCCAAACTAAGCAATCATGGGAGAAGAGCCATGGTGAGAGAGGTAAAGAAGAACCCCAAGATCTCTGTGGCTGAGCTGCAGAGATGCAGTAGGGAGATGGGAGAAAGTTCCACAAAGCCAACTATCACTGCAGCCCTCCACCAGTCGGGGCTTTATAGCAGAGTGTGCCGACAGAAGCCTCTCCTCAGTGCAAGATATATGAAAGCCCGCATACAGTTGGCAAAAAACAACATGAAGGACTCCCAGACTATGAGAAATAAGAGTCTCTGGTCTGATGAGATGAAGATTGAACATTTTGGTGTTAATTCTAAGCGGTATGTGTGGAGAAAACCAGGCACTGCTCATCACTTGACCAATACAATCCTAACAGTGAAACATGGTGGTGGCAGCATCATGCTATGGGGGTGTTTTTCAGCTGCAGAGACAGGACGACTAGTTGCAATTGAAGGAAAAATGAATGTGGCCAAGTACAGAGATATCCTGAACGAAAACCTCTACCAGAGTGCTCTGCACCTCAAACTGGGCTGAAGGTTCATCTTCCAACAAGGCAATGACCCTAAGCACACAGCTAAAATAACAAAGCAGTGGCTTCAGAACAACTCTGAGCCCATTCTTGACTGGCTCAGCCAGAGCCCTGACCTAAACTCAATTGACTCTCTGGAGAGACTTGAAAAGGCTGTCCACCAATTTTCCCCATCCAACCTGGGGGAAAACGGGAGGGGACGCAAGGAAAATACCAGAATCCCCAAAACCCAGAGTGAAAACTTTTGCTGCACCCCCAAAGAAGACCAGGCTGTATACTAAAAAGGATTTTCCCACTCAATCTGAAAAAAGAGTCTGAATACTTAAGCCCATTGATAATTCGTTTTTTAATAAATTTCAAAAAAAATATCACTTTGTTTATTTTCCTTAAAGTGGGGGGGCGGGGGGAAAATTTAATGAAAAAAAATGAACTGTTGGATCTTCCAAATGGCTGTAAGAAAAAAAGTAAAAAATTTAAAGGGGGTCTAAATACTTGTGTACCCCTTTTTCCTATCACTGAAAAACCAAGCATTGTTCCCCACACAGGAGCCAATTAGGCCATTAGTCTCATTCATTGTTTAAATGTTTCTCTTTTTCTACACGTCACAGTGCTCTTACTCCTACAGAACTCTCTATCTTAGGGTATGTTAAAAGGGGTTTGGATACGTTTTTGCAAACTAAGATTGCGTTAAACGCATCCGAGAACATACTACAAAGCGTGGTACGTTTTTGCATATGTTTTTTGGACTGCAAAAGCATATCCTATTCGTTCTAAAATGGATCAAGAATTGACATGTCAAATGTTTGAACGCATCCGTTTGACACAATGCAAAAACGTATGTAAAACACGTATGGCCTGAACGATGTAATCACACTTGAACATTGTTAAATGGGGTAGTTTTTCGGCATGTAAAATGTACCCAAAAACATTTAACCAACGCCATGTGAACATATCCTTAGGTTTGTGCTAAAAATGTTACAATATTTTCATTGTTTTATCATCTATAAAAAACAATCACATTATTTATTTTATTTTAATAAAAAAAACAATTATGTGAATTTTAAAAATATTCATTCATATTTTTATATTTTTTGTTTTTCCTAAGTAAAATCTTACAAAATATATATTTTTTTATAGTTTTAGACTGTAAGTTAATTTTTGTTCCCGAGGTCTCGCTGAGCAAGCTCACTACGATAGATTATATTCACTTCGATACCATTTTCTGGCTTTTATTTTATTCCTAGCGTGCTGTGCTGTGTTTGAAATCACTACATTAACTCTCCGACTGAGAACGGGATTTATGGTAGCTGTTGTATTGGTTTTAGAATTTTACATGATATAATTTTATGTCAATTTTATTTTTTATAATTTGATATAGTTTTATATTTACCATAAGTAAGTTTGTATCACTTTAGTTGTGTTAGTTGGGAAATAATTGGTAGTTTTTGCCTATTAATGAGAGAATGTCTAAAACAAATTTGGTCTCAAACTCAACAGTTTGAAATTGGCATGGATTGGTATGACATTTTTTGCACCACATACTGTCGAGCAGCATTCATAACAGCATCTAAACTTATGAATATGGAGTGACATGCCTTCTAAGAATTGGCACAGAAAAGAGTGTCGAGTATGTTGGACTTGCACCAATTTTTAGCGCAAAACCCTTTAAATATATGTCAGAAATGGCCAACAACAGTTCTTTTGTCTGACATTATGCCAGAAAACTACACTAGCCCATTTCAAACATTTACTGCACAGTTCAATGTTTCAGCACTTTTTGGACAACTTACTGGCAAAAGTCCCAACAAATTTAATCGCCCAATAAATTTAAGGGGATCAATTTGAAACTGGATTTATGCTGTTCACATTTTGTTATCATGAGACCAAGACAACACCTTACAATTGATCAACAGTGCTTCATCATTGTGAGGCTTCAAGCAAAGCAAGATGCTCTCAGAAATCACAATTTAAAACGTCATATCTGATCATGGTGATCGGACCTCTAACCCCTGATGAAGCCATTTTAGCTGGAGAAACATGTCCGGGAGGTCAGATATGACATTTTAAATTGTGATTTCTCACCTCTGTCTACAAGTATCACCTGCTGCAGGGGTGTCACAAGTGGGCCTTATTTGTTTTGTGTTCATGAGTAGTGTTGAGCGATTGCGTTGGCTATCGAGATTGATCGTTAGTCGAAAGCTCGGCCGCTATCGATAGGTTTTTCGATAGTGAGCGTCGAATTAGAGCGTTAACCATTAAAGTCTATCGGCGAGAGCAACAACACCTTCATTATTACACCCAAACAAGGCTGGAGAAGCTGGAAATTAACATCAAACAGTCAAATTGGATAGTGCACATCTTAGGCAACAAACTTAGGTTTAATAAAAGTCACAAAAAAATGTCACAGACCATTCATATCCCTGTCTTGTACCACAGCATGACCCTTAAACTGCATCACCCACAAATTGAAAGTGCCAGTAGGCAGTATGATCATGAACCATCATCTTACTTGAACTGGACATTGAAATCCCTGTTCCTGGGCCCAGCATGAGCACCCCCAACCTGCAATGACCCCACATTCTAAAAAGTGCCAGGAATAAGGAGTCTTTCAACCACCATTTTTAGTTGAACTGGACATTGACTATACCTGTCATGGGAACAGTAATGAGCCCCAAACTTGCATGACCCCCCCCACATATTTTTAACACTGTGCCGGAAAAAAAGGAGTCTTTCATTCTCCATTTAGGTTTCACGGGACATTGGTCTATACCTGTTCCTGGGCCATGCATGAACCAAGGGCCGGATTTACAGTGGGTGCGCCCTGTGAGAGCCCAGGCTGGCGTATGTCATATATTAACACGCCAGTTAAAATGCCCTGATGTAGTAGAGCAACGAAAAAAACTGTCGTGATGAAAGCAGAGTGCGGAAGGGAAGTGTGAGTAACTCCTGCCTTCCTACAGTACCACAGTCAATACACTGGGTACTAGAGTCTTCTTCATTGTCCCTCCGGTATACTCCCCACCCAACTGAGGCTGGATTCCAATTGAGCTTCTCTTGGTCAATACTGTGTGGTTAATAGATCCGGTTTCACCCCAGGTGCCCTTTTTATTGGACTTTATTTTTCTCATTTTACGCAACGTGCATGGGAGGTAATTCGGTTCTCTGTCCTTTGTTCTATGTCCTGTGCTCCATTACTCCATGTCCTCTGAATATCCTACATCTGTTCACAGTTTTTCCCTGTACCTCCCTTGTTACAATTCAAGATGAATTTTTTTTACAGATTCATTTTTTGTACATGCAAGTTTTTATCAGTACTTTAATTCTAGAAAACACTTTTTTTCAAAAAATAGGATGGAATCCCACCCATTGTCTTTGTTTCTCTTTTTTTTTCATTGTATTAAATCGGGTTGTCTCAATACAGGGATTGATCAGCTATGTTAAAGATTCTTGCAAATCACAAGTCATTTTGCACATAAGTGTCCATTAACAGTGTCCTTACCTATTACTGGTTTCTTGACAGCACCATCCCCCGTGAGCCACTCATGACAATTGTGAATAACAAATGTCTGTTAGAAACCAACATTTTTTAGAATAGGACTGTTCAGTATAGCTGCATGTCACAAGCAAAATTGCCCCCAATAATTCAAAAGCATGACCCTTGAGCCACTCTTAGGACAATTGTGAAGAACAAATGCTGTTAGAAACAAACTTTCTTAGAACTAGGACATCTAGTATTGCTGCATGTCACAGCAAAATGCCCCCACCAAAAAATTCAAAGCATTGACCCTCTGAGCCACTTTGGACAATTCATGTGAAGAACAAATGTATGCGTTAGAAGATACAAACATTTTTTAGAATAGGACCTCTAGTATAGCCTGCATGTCACATCGCAAAATGCCCCCAAAATTTACGCATGACCCTCTTGAGCATCTTTGGACAATTGTGAAGACACAAATTGTCTGTTAGAGAAACAACATTTTTTTTAGAATATGGAACTCATTGAGTATAGCCTGACTTGTAACAGCAAAATGACCCCCAAAAATTCAAAGCATTGACACCTGAGGGCCCTTTGGACAATTGTTGTAGAACAAATGTCTCTGTTAGAAACAACATTTTTTAGATAGGACCTGTAGTATAGCTGCATGATGTCTCAGCAAAAATGCCACCCAAAAATTTCAAAAACATGATCCCATGAGACCACTTTTGACAATTGTGAGAACTAATGTCTATTGGATGGAAACAACATTTTTTTCGAATAGGGACCTGTAGTATTGCTGCATTTCAAAGCAAAATGCCCCCAAAAAATGTCAAAGCATGAACCATTGAGGCCACTACCTTGGTCAATTGTGAAGAACAAATGTCTGTTAGAAACAACATGCTTTTTACTATTTAGGACCTGTAGTATTGCTGCATTTCATAAGCAGCATGGACCAAAAAAAATTATACAAAAATGACTTCATCAGACAACTCTGTTAAAAATTTGTGAGGAGAATTGCCATTAGAAGCCACATTTCTGTTACAAAGGTCCTAATGATTATGCTGTATCTCACAGCTACATGAACCCACTAGAAATTATAAAATATGACTTCTCAGCCACTATTAAAATACTTGTGAGGAGAAATGCCACTTAGAAGCCAAATTTCTGTTCCAAAGGACCATAATATAGCTGTATATCACAGCAAATGACCTCAAAACTATTGACTAATGCGAAAACTTCTTAAGATAAAGTGAGTAAATGGAATACGTGTTGTCTTTGAAACCTTGCTGTCTTTTACAGTCTCCTCTAACAGACAAAATCAAGCAAATTGAAACTGTTTGGATACAAGAGATGAAAAATTGAAGGTGTAAAGAGAAATGATCATTTAAAAAAAAGTTTTTCAATGAGGACCATTTCTGTTTGAAAAGGAATAGATGAACGTGAGACCGGCAACTAATCGGTGACTCGGGCAATTGGGCGCCACAAACATCATCAGAGGATTACCATGCCTTGTTTCTTCTTGGATGAAAGTCAAAACGATCCACATTATCTGGTGGAAAGCGGATGCGTATGTCTGTAATGTCTCCTCCCCCCCAGCCTGTTGCCTGAAGGTCTTCTCCCTAACCTGCCTCACGATATGACGCTGGCCCTGCAGCGGAGAGACAAAACATCTTGGCGTGATGAGCCCAGCTCGGGCCATTCGTCTTTTTTGGATACCCCGAAGTCTATTGGATACGCGTAACTCATGGAAATACACTCGGGGTCTTGAGACGCAGATGTCAGTTTTGTACCCATGATACTTAAGCTGATCTCTGTCGTGCTTGGATGTGTGCCCTGCATTGCATTCGTTGGTGAGGTGGTGTAAATAAAGATTGCCAGAGGTCAACAATTATGCTACTGCCAACTTTGCCTGCTGCTGCCGCTACGACTACATGGCTCTCCTCTGGATGTCTCGTCGCTGATGTTGTTACACCGTGACATTTGGGGAACGTGCTGTTGAAGCAGATGCAACAGATGTCTCCAGTTGATCAATCCCCATAAAGGTCTCCATTTCCTGATTTTACTCTATATTTTGGGTGGGTGGAAAGGAAAGTACTGGAGTTTTGTTTGTGTACCGAGGACCAGGAGGGTGGCCACCCACGTAAACTGTTGTTCCATTCTTGATGGCCTTGACTTAATGCAGGGAATCATGTTGGAGGAAATGGAGCATCCAAGCACTCATTGCTGAAGAGATGGAGACTTGATTTCCAAATGCCTCTGGGTCTGGAGGTGGCACAATGCAAACTGTCTTCCTACATCTTCATCCTCCGCTCAAATTCGCGCCAACCTCTTTCCAAGGACAGGGACGTCCTTCGGTAACATCGGTTTGTCTAGGGATTCTCCTCCTTCTCCTTTCCCTCCTCCCTCCTCCTCATCCTCGCTGCCTACCGGCACAGCTTCGAACACAGCCACTGAACTTGCCTGAGATGATTGCACCCTGAGTGCTTGATGAGCCACCTTGCACGTAGCTCTGGTACCCCGAACCACCTTGCCTAATGAAGACCGATATGAAAATTGGTGAAAATGTCGGCGGGCCTTGTGGGGATTTGACGGTGGAGAAAGGCTCCGTGATCAGCATCTGTGGTTCCGTCTCCTCACTACGTCGCTGGCGGGACTGTTGTTTCAGAGTGTTCCAACGACTCGTTCCAGAACTAAGATCACCACAATGCTCATGATGACATTGGGCATTGTCCGCACTGACCATTTTGGTCGGCTTCTTCAAAACTGGCCAAGGATCGGTGCAGTGATCTTTCACCTGCCTCCACTCTCGGTGGTACACCACCCAGAGGTCCGTACCCCTGCTTGTGGGGCCATGTGTCACTTCGTACTTGTTAATGGGCATTCGAGCTGCTGCCACAATCGCGGAGCATGTGGAGGGTGGAATTCCACGACGGATCTGCAACATTCAACAATTGAGGACGGTTGGACGGGCCGAGGCCGAGCTGACGCTGCAACGCAGCCAGGCGGACGAAGACGAGTGCGGACGGCGGAAGTGCGAACTCAGACCTCGAGCCTTCTTCAGCAGGCAGTCCAGACCCGGGTAGCTCTTTAGAAATTTCTGGACGACAAGGTTCTGACATGTGCCAGGCAAGGGATGTGCTCCAGCCTACCGATCTTAAGGGCGGCCAGCAGATTTCGCCGTTATCGCACACCACCTTGCCTGGCACAAGGTTCTTGTCACCCAGCCAGCGCTCGGTCTCGTTGCTTAGAGCCGTCCACAGCTCCTGACCTGTGTGTGGACGGTCTCCAAGGCAGATTAATTTCAACACGGCCTGGTGTCTTTGGGCACGTGATGCCACCAGAGGACCTTGGGGGAAAGAGCCCTGCACCATCCCTGCGGTTTTGAAGCGCGTGCGCCGCGCCTGAGAGCCCCCATCACCCCCCGAGACAGCCTCCCAGCTCACCCAGTGAGCTGTCACAGAGATATAGCGGCCTTGGCCGTGCTTACTAGTCCATGTGTCGGTGGTGAGATGGACTTTTCCGGACACAGATGCAGACAACGCGCTTGAAATTTTAGATGACACGTGGCTGGCCAGGGCAGGGACGGCTTTTCTGGCAAAGAAATGCCTGCTCGGCATCTGGTATTGGGGGCAGGCGAGGGCCATGACGTGGCGGAACCCATTCTGTGTCCACCAGACGGAAAGGCAACATTTCCAAGGCCAAAAGCCTGGCAATGCCGACATTCAGGCTTTTGGCTTTGGGATGGTTTGGGTTAAAGTGTTTCTTCTGCTCCCAAACCTGGAAGACAGAAGGCTGGCTGCTAGACTGGCCGCTGTACGGCGTGCAGGTCGTCAAACTGGCGGAAGGAGAAGGGGTAGGATGGTGCTGGTGGTACTCGGGCGACGGTGGAGGCTGAAGCGGAGGCTGATCCCTGATCATGACTCTGAGAGACATGGGCAGCTGAGGAACGCTTGGTGGTGGCGGAGGAGGAGGAGGCGGAGACAGAGGGGTGTGACAGTGGTTGGAGGCCCGGCGTCGGTCTGGCCTTTTTTGGCCAAGTGTTCCCTCCATTTCAACTCATGCATTCGCTGCATGTGACTAGACATGTTGGTGGTGGTTAACCACTTAAGGTTCTTGCCTCTACTTATGCGTTTACGGCAAAGGCGGCATATGACATCGCTGGGTGAATCAGAGGCTTGCTCAAAGAAGGCCCGGCTTGAGAGGTCCTGGACCTTTTTGACGGCGATAAGCGAGGAGCGGGGTTTGCGCTGACCGTGGCTGGCGGAATCATATCAGCTGACTTCTCCGACCGCCCTCTCCCTTTTTGTGGCGGGACCGTATTGACACTACCCATCGTCTTCCTCCTCGTCCACTGATGAAGCGCTCGCAAGCAAATTCTGCGGAAAAGACCAGGATGGATCCGCAATGTCGTCATCATCATCATCATCAACACAGGTGACTTGGTCGTCCTGACTTTCTGCATCCAGAAGCTGCGGGCTACAAGCAAGGGGCACTGCAAGGCGTTGCCGACCGCCCGGGATTTTTGCCGATTGACCGGCTTCCTTCACCTCCTCTGATGGCATCAGTAACTGGGCGTCAGAGCAGAGAAAATCATCCTCTTGATCTTTTAACATGCCTTCTGACCCCAACCGCATTTTGTCATCAAAGAGGTCTTCAGACAATGGATTATCCACAGTGGTGGTTACACGAGTTGACATTTGGGCTGCTTCATGTTGGACGGATGCTGATGATGCTGATGACGACATTTGTGGCCGTGACTGCGAGGACGAGGAGGTAAGACTGCTAGATGCAGGTTGCATTAACCACTGAAGGACAGATTGGCGACGATGTTCGTTACTTAGATTCACAGGGCCCTGACCCAGCGATGACAGGCCTGACGGTCCTGCAACTGACGATCCGCTGGCATGCGTGTTGTCGCCAGCACTGGAAGGAGCACCTTCTCTCGTACCTCTACCTCCATGTGCTACCCCCTCTTTGCTCGCTTACCACCTGCATTTCGCTCCATGTTCAGAAATATAAAAATTTGAGAAGGTATGGAATAGTTTTGGAAAGTCTCTTATTAAAAGACGGCAAATCACAGCTATTCAAACAAAATTGCTGGATTCAAATTTAACTGCAAGGTGTCTATCAACAAATCTGGACTGGGCAAAAGTCCAAAAAACACGTATCTGTTATGTTTTGGTATAATAAACGGTATTTTTTGCACCTTTCAATTCACCTGTGGTGAATATAGAATTGCTGTTTTAAGATTTACGTAGATGCTGCGTCAATGAACAGTGCTGGGTGCGCAAAAGTCAAAAAACACGTAACTGTTATGTTTTGATATAATAAACGGTATTTTTTGCACCTTTCAATTCACCTGTGGTGAATATAGAATTGCTGTTTTAAGATTTACGTAGATGCTGCGTCAATGAACAGTGCTGGGTGCGCAAAAGTCAAAAAACACGTAACTGTTATGTTTTGATATAATAAACGGTATTTTTTGCACCTTCAATTCACCTGTGGTGAATATAGAATTGCTGTTTTGGGTTTAGTAGATGTGGTCAATTTAAAAGTGCGGGTGGCAAAAGTAAAAAAAAACGTAATGTTTTTTTTTGATAAATAAACGGATTTTTTCCCTTTAAAC
>JAODAL010054749.1:0-24431 GCA_025379985.1 Phyllomedusa bahiana | reverse complement strand
AAATTTTAAAAAAAATTTACTATGATAACTAAAAACCATAGTTTACATACCTAAAATATACAGCCAAAAACTCCCAGACTATAAGGGAGCTCTAGATTCCCCTCCCAAAGTCATGGTCCCCCTTCGCTTAGGGCTTCGGGGGGGTTCTTTTTTGTGTACAGACGACTTTTTGACCCTTTTTGGCACCATAGTCACCACAGAACAGTGATCCTCACCTATCATGTACTATAAGTAATGTGACATACCCTGTTTCAACGAAAATAAGACCTGGTGCATTTTTTTTATGCAATTCAGAGTTTGGCTGCTTCTGCTGATGTTTGTGATGAAATCACTACAGTATATTAATACATGTGGATTTTTTGTTCAACAATAAATGTGAATTCTTGTTCATGGAAAAAAAAACATCCCCTAAAATTAAGTCTTAGCTCGTCTTTAGGAGCAAAAATTAATATAAGACACTGTCTTATTTTCGGGGGAAACAGGATAGTAATAGTGTGCACATTTTCAGACATTGTAATGCCAGTTTTTTTTTCCCGTTGTTTAAATTTTTAGAGGATAATTGGAAAGAAGTGTGTGTTTTTTGGATTTTTTTTGTGTGTTAACACTACACTGCAGCCCTCATGTATTGTATTATATTGTTTTTTTGCAGACCAACAACAAACAGAGGTGTAACGTAAAGCTCATGGCCTCCCATTGCAAAATTTATGAAAAGGACCCCACCTACCATGTGCTATTTATAGTATTGGGGACCTTGGGGCCCCCTCAGGCTCCAGCGCCAGCTAGTGACTGCTACCTCTGCACCTGCTATAGTACGCACCTGCCACCAAGCACCTGATGGGATATGTATAGGATATGCCAACAATGTGTGATTGAAGCGGGTCTCATCTCTCAAAAATGGGTAGCAGAACCTCTCCTTTTTTTGAAAAGAGTGGTGTCCGGAATGCTCTAATTGATTTCAATGGGAGTTCAGAGTTCCGGCGTCCATTCTTGAGATATGAGACCTGCACCTATCACACAATGATCCCATATCCCATCAACACGTTTGGTGGGATATCCCTTTAAGCCCTGCCTGACTAGAAAAAGGGCCGGCCTGTAGGCCTTCAATAGGCCCTTGGTTGCCATAATAACTTCTCGACACTTGGCAATTGCATTGCCCCTGTGTGGGGGCCAAGTGGGGTGCTAAGCAGGGGGCCAAGCGGATGCTATAGCAGCCTAATGAAGGCTTCCATAGTGTCCATGTTACTGCTCCCATTACTTCCTGCCATAGACAGGAAGTAATGGAACCGCCATCTTGATACACCCTTCTGTATTTATAAATAGCGCAGAATGGTGTACAAGCGATCACGCCCCTTAGTAGTCAAATACCCTCGAAGGATTACATGTACAAGTAAAAAGTGTGATCTATTAAAATATAACCTCATTTATCCTGTACGCTGAAAAGCGAGGAAGAAAAAAATTTCAAAGGCCAACATTTTGTGATTTTTTTTTGATCATTGGAATAAACAGTGATCTTAAAGTAGCATGTATCCCAAAATGATACCAATACAAACTACACATCAGCCCGCAAAACAAACGAGCCCTCACACGGGTCCAGAGGGCGAAAAAAGAAAAAGCTTTTGGTTGCAGAAAATGGCGCAAACTTAAAAAATAGAGAATGTTTTTATTTTTTTTAAAGTACTAAACCATAAGACAAACCCTATATGTTTGGTATCACCGAAACCGTAGGGACCTGCAGAATACAGTTAACACCTCATTAATACCGAAGAGTGAACGCCATAAAATCAAACCCCTGCAAAAATGTCGAAATTATGTTTTTCTCCTTACTTAGAATTTTTTGGGTTTTTTTTCAGTACATTCCATGGTACGGTCAATGGCACCATTAAAAAGTACATTAAAACAAACCCTCATATGTCTATGTAGAAGGAAAAATAAAAAAGTTATGGCTCTTGAAAGGTGGGGAGGGAAAAATTCAATACGGTGAACAAAAAAGAGGCTTGGACATTAACGGGTTAATAACCTTGCTGGTAGCGGCCGAGGCACGGAAGTGCAGAGATTTTGAATGTTTTGAATACTTTGGGCCGTATGTATGAAAACTGTCTAGCATTAAGACCAGGGGTGTCAAACTGCAGCCCTCCAGCTGTTGGGAAACGACAACTCCCATGATGCCCACGGTTATAGATTATACAAATTCATGATGGGAGTTTTCGTTTCCCAACAGATGGAGGGCCACAGTTTGACACCTGTGATTAAGACTGTCCTTGTCACCCATAGCGACCAATCAGAGTACATAGCAATCAGAGCTCTTAGCAACCAATCACAGCCCATAGCAACCAATCAGAGCTCATAGCAACCAATAGAGTCCATAGCAACCAAACAGATCCCATAGCGACTAATCAGAGCTCATAGCAACCGATCAGAATCCATAGCAATCAATCAGAGCTCATAGCAACCAATCAGAATCCATAGCAATCAATCAGAGCCCATAGCAACCAACCAGAGCCCAAAGCAACCAACCAGAGCCCATAGTAACCAATCAGAGCTTATAGCAACCAATCAAAGCTCATAGCAACCATTCAGAACTCATAGCAACCAATCAGAACCCATAGCAACCAACCAGAGCCCATAGTAACCAATCAGAGCTTATAGCAACCAATCAAAGCTCATAGCAATCATTCAGAACTCATAGCAATCAACCATAGCCCATAGCAACCAATCAGCTATCATTCTTCCAGAGCCCTATATGAAATGAAAGCTGAGCTCTGATTGGTTGCTATGAGCTCTGATTGGTGGTCATGGGTTCTGATTGGTCGCTATGAGCTCTGATTGGTGGCCATGGGCTCTGATTGGTGGTCATGGGCTCTGATTGGTCGCTATGAGCTATGATTGGTGGCCATGGGCTCTAATTAGTTGCTATGGGCTCTGAATGGTCGCTATGGTCTCTGATTGGTCGCCATGGGCTCTGATTGGTGGTCATGGGCTCTGATTGGTCGATATGAGCTCTGATTTGTGGCCATGGGCTCTGATTGGTTCCTATGGGCTCTGATTGGTCGCTATGAGCTCTGATTGGTGGCCATGGGCTCTGATTGGTTGCTATGGGCTTGGATTGGTTTCTATTGGCAGCAGAGACAGTCTTATGCTATGTTCACACGATGTACTCCAGCACGTACACAGTATGCATCACAGTACATCGTGTCTTTCGGGAGCTCGCGCTAATACGCGTGTACTCTGGCAGCGCAGAGGGGCCGGCAGCCCGCCGACCCCATTCACATTCATTACTCACAGCGCGTATTCGCCGCAAGTAATTGACATGTCACTTATTATACGAGCGGGGAGAGGGGGCCTAATCCATAGTTCTCTATGAGAACTATGGATTACCGGAATTTTGGCGCACATCTCACCCATATTAGAGCGCAAATGCGCGCCGAAATTACCCCGTGTGAACATACCCTTACTGCTAGACAGTTTTCATACATAAGGTCCTTTGTTTCCAGTCATTTGCATATCATTAGCATATCTATCTGTTCTGTGGGTTCTAGAATTCTAAGGGTATGTTCACACGGTGTAATTGCGGGGTGTACAGTACGCCCCCGCAATTACGCCGGGTGTTCAGGAGCTCGCGTACTCCCGCGATGCGGGAGGGCTGGCATCTCGCTGGCCTCATAGACTGTCATTACTTGCGGCGCATAAGCGCCGTGAATAAATGACATGTCATTTAGCTCCCCGCGCGTTTAATACGATCGTATTGTATACGCGGGGAGAGGAGGCGTAATCCATAGCTCTCTATGAGAATTGTGGATTACCGTAATGATTGGGGCGCAGTACGCTCATATTAGAGCGCAGTAGACTCCAAATAAATGGCGAAATGCGCCCCAAAATAAGCCGTGTGAACATGGCCTCAGCCTCTTCCTTCTTGTTGTTCCCCGCTGAGGAGTGTGACACAAAGGCCGGAGCATAGATCCTCCCGTTAGTCCATGTAATCTTGTGTTGTTCCCATCTGAGCCGTGAACATAACTCCTGCACGTCCCATGACTGGACGTGATATCCCCCACCCTGCCCCCTAATCTATAGAATGCCATATTATTAATATAGGACCACTCAGGGCAGCTGGCACGTATGGCAAATATTTGCCCCATACACATCCTTTAGATTAGGTCACGGTAACATTCCTTGACGAGGTGAGGACAACGAGTTACTCCGACACCCTCCTAATGAGAAAGGTGAAAACCGGAAGGAGACGGCGCAGCTTCATATACGGGGGCTGTAAAATATCCAAAAACACTAATACACAGCCCAGTCACATTATTATGACCACCTCCTACTTTCGCTGTCAACAGCGGGTAGCTCATGAAGGAAGTCGCATGTGGTGCACTGGCTTGGTGGGTGTATAAGGTGTGTAATAGGCTGTCTGCACACATATCCCTCATTTCTGTCATGGGTAAAAGGGGCGATTACTCAGAGTTGCAGGAAGGGATGATGATTGGCTTTCAGGCGCAGGGTGTTGGTATTTTTGAGGCTGCACAGTTTGTGACGTGTTGGCAACTGCTGTGGTGAAAATATTGTGAGTGGACAAATGGTGCCATTGTGAACAAGAGACGGGGAAACTGCGGTCACCACGCACCATTGATGTGAGAAGAGAACGTTGGCTACAAAGCTGAAAAAGGACGGGGGATATGTTACCAAGGAGCAGCTCACTGCCAAAATGACCCAGGGGGCGACCAGATGTGTGTCTAACACAACAGTGAACTTGCAGTGTATAGGGCCCCGGAGCAAACAATGTCATGAACCTCTGTAACCCTAAAAATGCGTATGGGGCCCCTGGAGCAACGATGTCACTGCCCCCTTGCTAACCCACTGTGTAGGGGGCCCCGGGGAAGCGGATGTCACTGCACCTCTGCTAACCTATTGAGGGGGCCCCCGGAGAAGAGGATTTTACTGCCTCTGCAAACCTACTGTGAGGGGCCCCCCGGAGCAGAGGTTTGTCTGCCCCTCTGCTAACCCAAATGTTTATGGGGGCCCTGGAGCGACAGATGTCACTGCACCTCTCTAAACCTACTGTTAGGGGGCCCCGGAGAGACGGATGTCACTGCACCTCTCAAACCCTACTGTGTTGGGGCCCGGGCAGACGGGATTCACTGCAACCTGCTCCCCCTATGTGTATGGGGCCCCGGAGCATTTTGATGTCCCCGCCCCCTCTGCTAACCTATAGTATGGGGCCCCAGGCGGGACGGATGTCAACTTGCACCTCTGCTAACCCTATGTTTGGGGGCCCCCGGAGCAGCATTTTCCCCTGCACCTCGCTAAACCCTATGAGTTTGGGGCCCCGGGCAGACGGATGTCACGCCCCCCTCTGCTAACCATCTGTTATAGGGCCCCAGAGCAAGGGTTGTCATACACCTCTGAAAACCCCTACGGTTTTTATGGGCCCCCGGAGAAAAATTTCCCCAATGCCCTTTGGCTAATATTGTAGGGCACCGGACAGGGGTGCCGGCACTTCTGCTAACCCCTATGTTTTTTTTTTAAAATTAGGGCCCCCCAGAGCGGGACGGTTTCAAACCTCTGTAACCCTACTGTGTTGGGCCCGGAGCAGCGGGGGTCTTTGCACTCTGCTCCCCTACTGTGCATGGGGGCCCGGGAGCGGATGTCACTGCCCCTCGCTAACCCTACTGTTTTGGGGCCCCGGGCAGACGGTGTCACGACCTCTGCTGAAAAAAAGCTTAAATTTCTCACGCGTATCTGAATTAGACCTCCGTGATGGAAAAGGGTGTTTTCTCTGAGAGTCAATTTTTCCCTATGGAAGGGATGGGTTTGGGCCTGTCAGGGACAAACGTAAGAGAAAAAAACCCCCTAAAAAAAAACCATTGCGAAAAAAACAAAAACTGGGGGTGGCAGGCTAATTTGGAAAATGTTTTTCTGATTCTCGGGCCCACTCACAATGGGGAAAGACATTTCCACCCAAGATTTCCCAAGTACTACCCTGACCCCAAATTCCCCCAACCCCCAAAATTGGCATTTTGGGGAGCCCGGGAGGGTGGTTTTGGTCTAGGACCCTCCAGAGCTGTTTGGCCTGGATGGTGGTTTTGGTCTATGCCCCTCCAGCAGTTGTGGGGCCCCGGGAGGGTGGTGTTGGCTCTATGGCCCCCTCCAGCACTGTGGGGGCCCTGGGGGTGGTGTTCTCTATGGACCCTCCAGCACTGGGGGGCCTTTGGATGGTGGTTTTTTCTTAGGGCCCTCCCAGCTGTGGGCCCCCTGGATGGTGGTTTTGGGTTATGCCCTCCACAGCTTTTGGGGGTTGGGGGAGGGGGGGGGGGCCCCCTGGATGGGGGTGTTGGTTAATGGACCCCCCAGCGTGTGGGAAGCCCCTGGATGGTGGTTTTGGGTTTAAAGGGCCCTCAGAGCTGGGGGGGCCCCGGATGGTGGTGTTGGCTCTATGGCTCCTCCAGCAGCTGTGGGGCCCCCTGGATGTTGGTGTTGGCTTTTGGCTCCTCCAGCATTTTGTGGGGGCCCCTGAAGTGGTTTTGGGCCCTTATGCACCTCCAGCAGCTGTGGACCCCTGGGGGGTGTTGGCTCTATGCACCCTCCAGCGCTGGGGGCCCCCTGGGGGTGGTGTTGGCTCTATGGACCCCCGAGTGTGGGGCCCTGGAGGGTGGTTTTTTTCAAAGGACCCCAGCGTGGGGGGCCCCTGGATGTGGGTTGGCTCAGGACCCCCAGCACTGGGGGGCCCCCTGGAGGTGGTGTTGGTTCAAAGACCTCCAGAGTGTGGGGTTTGGATGAGGTGTTGGCCCAAGGGCCCCTTTCAGCAGCGGGGGCCCCCCTGGATGGTGGTTTTGGTTCTATGGCCCCTCCAGAGCTGTGGGAGCCCGGGGATGTGGTTTTGGTCTAGGCCCTCCAGCACTGGGGGGGCCCCGGGAAAGGGGGTGTTGCTCTATGACCCTCCAGCCTGTGGGGCCCCGGGTGGTGGTGTTGGCTCTAGACCCCCAGGCTGGGGGGCCCCTGGTGGGGTGTTGGTTTAGGCCCCTCAGCAGTGGGGGGCCCCCTGGAGGTGGTGTTGGCTCATGACCCCCCAGCAGCTGGGGGGCCCCTGGATGGGGGTGTTGGCTCTAGGGCCCTCCAGCAGCTGGGGGGGCCCCTGGTGGTTTTTGGCCTTTTTGGCTTAGCCGTGGACCCCTGGGAGGGGTGGTGTTCTTATGGCCCCTGAGCTTGGGGACCCTGGTGGTGGTGTTGGTTTACCAGTCTTAGAAGTTGATGTTATTATTATTATTATTTATTTTAAAGCGCCATTGATTCCAGGGCGCTGTATATACAGGCCAGGTGGTCTGCTGACAGGTCTCTCTAGCCTTGGTGCACCTTTGCTTATAACTTCTTTTCCCAACAAAACCCGGCCAAACTCCTTTAAAAAAAAAAATCCTGTGCAGACAATGAGAAGGACACCTTTTTGGGGCCTCCAGGCCTTGTTCAGAGTGACTGTTGTGCTCTTCATTCCAGCTTTCCCCGACCAGCTGTGTTTTGCATTAGAAGTGGGAAAATTTTCCGGTCCCCCTTTCCCGGGACGGGCAATGGAAGGTAAAAACAGGTTTAGCTCTTATCTTTCCCTGCACAGATGGTCTGCAGAGTATTGATCAGGAGCCGCACAGGGTTCACAGTCTGCTGATTCCACTCATCATGGCCGTGGAGCCCTATGTTCTTCTCAATGATGGTCACAGAATCCCCGTCATTGGATTTGGGACATTTGCCCCGGAGAAGGTGAGTGGGAGGCAACCCCCCCCCCCTCTCTAAGTTTTGTCTTTTCTGCACATGCATTATAGTTACGTAGGGGGCTTTCGGGACTTGACCACCAGTTGCATGTTGCAGGAGTGAGGGGAACATCCATGTCCCATCTCTCTTTCAGGAGTTTACCTAGGGCCACCAAAATTTGACACTCTCAGGGGGCACGACCACATTCCTGGATAAGTCATTTTCGGCGCTGGCATTTGGGACGTTTAAAAAAGATTTGGGCAAGGGGGTCGGGGGGGGTATTAAAGCCATATTGGCTTGGGGCATGAACCGAAAGTAATCTCCTTCCACTTCTCGCTAATTTTCGCTTTTTAATCTTAGTCCACCCCTCAAGTGCAAGTTGTGAGATTTTTAGTTCGGGGAAGACGGTTTCCCATTTGTGTAGAGGCTTGGGTGATGCTTCAGATGTTACTGAGTCTCTTAGTTTAGCGTAGGAGGAGGGGTAGTTGGCCTTTGGGCCTATTAATCATCAAAATCATTGGGTGGAAATTCCCTAATAGGTTTAAACTCTGGTTTAATAAAGTTAGTATTTGGCCATATTAGGAAATTTTAGAGGGAAAATTTTAAATTCTTTTGAAATTGGGGAAAAGATAGTATCTTAATGTTTGGTCTTTAAAATATGACCCAAACCCTGGATCTCCCTCCAAACCCGGATGGGGATGCTATATTGCTCAAATTCTGGGGTTTGCGGTATACAGGGAAAATTTTGTGTGTAGAAGGCCCGAGGGTTCCAAGGGATGCCAATGTTGATTTAATCGTGTTGGGGGTAGTGGTGGTCCTTTAATCCAATCTGGCAGTGCCTGAGATTGAGGCCAGTTATACGTTTTTCAGCGGTAAGTTAATGCCACCCAATTTTTGGGGGAGATAAGCTTGTCAAAGCAATTCTAGGGGTCTTATTGCCCCGATAAAATTTAGAGAACCGAAAATGGATAGCTTAATTCAGAATGTTTTTGGAGTAGGGGGTATTTAGGGGTATAAGAGTTGGGGGAAAATTCCCTTTTTATTTAAAGGCATCTTGCCCGAAGGGGGTTTTGACCCCCTTATTAATTTTTTAAGGATTTTTAGGATAAGGGGGGGGGGGGGGGGAGTTCAAGGGGTTATTGTTCCTGGGGATTTCCCTATGTGTATTCCCAGATATTTAATGGAGTTTTCCGCAAAGTGGATTGGGGAATCTAGGAGTTGGAATGGGTCGGGTCGCGAACTAATCGCTAGTCTCAGGAGTTCTGATTTGGATTCGTTGATTTTGAATCCTGAAAAAGATTGAAATATCTTTAACTGTTTAAACAGTTGGGGGGAAGGCTCTTTGGGGGGGGGGGGGGTTTAGAAAAAAAAAAAATATCGTCCCCGAAAATTGAAGTTTTGTTTTGAGCATTTTAACCTTTATACCCTCAAAAGTGGTAGAGGATAAGAGAAACCTCGCCCGGGGCTCAATTGCTAGGTTGAATAGATAGGGTGAAAGGGGACACCCTTGTCTAGTTCCTGTTGCAAAGAATGGGCTAGACAAAAACCCAGGGGGGTATATCCGTGCCTTGGGTTGCTAAAGGCGTGCAAAAGTACGGAGGTCCTCGAGGGCCCATCTTTCTAAACTAAGTTTAACCCGCCCCCAAACTACCCTATAAGGGCCCTTTTCCCCTATCAACGTAATAAAGCCAAAGAGAATGCTGTTGTAGTCTTTTCACCTCAGAAGATTACAGGGCTTTCCTAATGTTGGAGTAGAGATCTCCCTTGGGCAAAGCCCACCCGGGGAGGGCCCAAACAAAATTTTGGGGATGAGGGGGGCCAACCCCTCTGCCGAATTTTCGAGAGTATCTTTGGTCCGGTTGTTTGGGGGGGCGGTAAAAAGGAAGCCTTGGTCTTTTTTGTTTCGGAATTATTTTTATGTATGCCGTATTCATGGATTTAGGGATAGGGGGACCCAGAGATAAGTCCCGGGCCCGGGTTTTTTGCTTTTAATTTAGCTATTTCGGGTTTTAAGCTCAGGGGGGGAAAAAAGGAGACCTGCATGTCTACCTCTTCCCCGAAAGTTTGGGGGAATCAAAATTTTTCTTAACCAGCATGAGATTTTGGATTTTCAAGTGTTCACAGTGTGAGGGATTGGTTTTAAAGGACCTCAAGATTTCTGTGACCCTCCCACCTTCTGTTTTGATGGCTCCGTCTCGGTCCCTTAAAGTAGGGAGTGGGGAGGGGGGGTATTTCCCTTTTACAAATTTGGCTAGGAGTCTCCCTGGTTTGCTACCGTAACGGAATAGTTTAGCCTCACATTTAGATTTGTACAGTAACTCCCGCTTTCGCCCAAAGTTGTATTTCCCTTTTTTGTGGTTTGCCATTTCTTTTGGTTTGGGGGGTGGGAGGTCGGAAGGGCACATTTTCCTCGCGAGGCTATTGCATAGGAGTTAATTTTGGCTGAGAGTGTTTTTTTGAGACGGGCCAAATGCTCAATTAGCTTTCCTCTAATGACAGCTTTGGCAGTATCCCAATAGAGTTGTGGGTTGGTTTGATGGGCCTCATTGTATGAGTGGTACTCCAACCACCAGCCCTGTAGCAATGATTGAAATTCTTCATCTTAGCTAGGAATGTGGGGAATTTCCTTTTTTTTTTATAACTGGTACTTGTAGTCCACCTATGGAGCTTGAACAGGACAGTGTACTAATAGGGCAGTCATAGAGCCAAGGGTCTCATCACCAGGGGGTGGGAGTAGAGAGAGGGGTAATTGGTGACTGGAATACTTCCGTAATCCCTTAGATTTAGACTTTTTAATTTAGACCGTCAACTAGTGTTGAGCGATTACGTTGGCTATCGACATCGGGCGATAGTCGATAGTCGGCCACCATCGATAAGGTTTTTCGAATTAGTCGATAGTCGATCATCTCGGGATGACCATTAAAGTCTATGGGAGAGCATCAACCCCTTCATTCTTACACCAAAACAGGGTGGGAAGCTGGAATTAAAATCCACAACAGTCAAAATGGATACCTGCTACATCTTAGGCACAACACTTAGGCTATAAAAGCCACAGAAAAAAAGTCACACACCATTCACTTTCCCTGTCTTGTACCACAGCAGGGCCCTTAAACCTGCATCTCCCACAAATTTAAAAAGTGCAGAAGGCAGTATTATTTGAACCATCATTTTACTTGAATGGACATTGAATATCCCTGTCCGGGCCCCATAGCATGACCCTAAAAACCTGCATGACCACAGATTAAAAATTTGCCGGAAAAAAAGTAGTCTTTGAACCACCATTTAGTTGAACTGGACATTGACAAACCCTGTCCTGGCCCGCAGCATGACTTTTAACCTGTCTGACCCACAGATTAAAAAGTGCCGGAAAAGGAGTCTTTCAACCCCATTTTAGTTTCACTGGACATTGACTAGAACTGCCCGGGAAACCGCAGTATGACCATTAACCTGTCTGACCCCAAAATTAAAAATGCGGAAAAAGGAGTCTTTCAACCACCTTTTTAGTTGAACTGGCATTGACAAACCCTGTCCTGGACCGCAGCTGACCTTAAACCTGTCTGACCCACAGATTAAAAAGTGCCGGAAAAAGGAGTCTTTAAACCACCATTTTAGTTGAACTGGACATTGATATACCTGTCCTGTCCCACAGCATGACCCAGGGCCGGAGTTACAGTGGGTGCGGTGGGGAGCCAGGCTGGCGTCCGTCATCTATTAACACGCGGGTTAAAATGCCTGGTGAGCAGCAACAAAAAACTGTCGTGCTGAAGCAGAGTGCGGAAGCGGAAGTGTGAGAACTCCAGCCTTCCTCATTTACACAGTCAATACCTGGGTAGCGTTTGGGCCCTCCGTATGAGTGCGGACCAATTGAGCTTCACTTGGAAATATGGTGGGTTAAACGCTCCTGTTACACCAGGTGCCCTTTTGCTTGGCATTCTTTTTTTCTTTTTACTCAAGTGCTGGAGGAAATTGTCTCTGTACTTTGTTCTCTGCCCGTGCTCCATACTCATGTTCTCTGAATAACCTACTTTGGGTTTTAAGTTTTCCTGTACCTCCCTTGTAAAATTCGAGGGAATTTTTTTTAACAGCTTTTTGTACATGCAAGTTTTTTGTAGTTTAATTCTAGAAAACACATTTTAAAATAGGATGGAATCCCACCATGTCTATGTTTCTCTTTTTTTTTATTATATTAAATGGGTTGTCTAAATTTACAGGGTTTGATAGCTATGTTAAAGATCTTGCAAAAACAAGTCATTTTGCAATTTGTGTCTTTAACAGTGTCCTACCTATTTCTGTTTCTGACGGGACCATCACCTTGAGCCACTCTTGACAATTGTGAAGACAAATGTCTGTTAGAAAAACATTTTTTTAGAATAGGACCTGTAGTATAGCTGTTTGTCACAGCAAAATGCCCCCAAAAATTCAAAACATGACCCATGAGCCACTTTGGACAATTGTGAAGACAAATGTCTATTAGAAACAACATTTTTTTTAGAATAGGACCTGTAGTATTGCTGCTTTTTCACAGCAGCATGACCCAAAAATTATAAAAATGACTTCTCAGCCACTGTTAAAAATTGTGAGGGGAAATCCCACTTAGAAGCACTTTCTGTTCCAAAGGACAACGATTATTGATGTATATCACAGCAACATGACCCCAAAAAATTATAAATATGACTTCTCAGCCACTGTTAAAAATTGTGAAGCAACATGACCCCAAAACCATTGACAATGCAAAAATTCTAAAGATGAAGTGAGTAAATGGAATATGGTTTTGTCACGAAACCTTGCTGTCTTTTACAGTCTCCTCACAGAAAAACCAGAAAAATGAACTGTTGGGAACCGAGAATAAAAATTGCAGTAAGAAATGATCTTTTTTAAAAATAAGTTTTTCAAGGGACCATTTCTGTTTGGAGAGGAATGTGAAGTAGACCGGAACTAATCGGGGGACTCGGCAATTGCAGCCACAACATCATCAGAGACCCATGCCTGATTCATCTTGATGAAAGTCAAACGATCCACATTATCTGTGTGAAACCCGGATGCGTTTGTTTTTTAATGACTCCTCCAGCTGTGCTGAAGGTCCGCTCAGATATGACGCTGGCTGCTGGGCAGGACAATACCTCTATGGCGTGACGAGCCAGCTTGGGCCATTCGTCCATTTTGGATACCCAGAAGTCTATTGGGTCCGGAACACATGCAAAAACATCGGTGTTGAGACGCAGAAAAGTCGTGCACCATGACCCTTAAGCTGGTCTCTGTGTGTTGGATGTGTCCCCGCATTGCATGCGTTTGGGTGAGGGGGGTTTAAATAAAGATTGCCTGAGGTCACCATTAGGCTTCTTCCACCTTGCCTGCTGCTGCCGCTGCGGCTACTTGGCACTCTACTGCTGTCACGTCGCTGACGTTGTTCCACCGTGACATTTGAAGAACGTGAAGCAGATGCAACAGATGTCTCCAGTTGATCAATCAGAAAGGTCTCCATTTCCTGCATTTTACTCCTTATTTGGGTGGGTGGAAGGAAGTGCTGAGTTTTTTTTGTATCGGGGAATCCGGAGGGTGGCCACCAGTAACGGGTTGGTTCATTTTTGATGGCCTTAATGCGAGGATCATGTTGGAGGAAATGGAGCATCCAAGCACTCATGTGAGAGATGGAGCCTTGATTTCCCAAGCCTTGGGTTGGGGGGCCCTTAGCAAATCTTTCTTCCTCTTCCGCCTAAACATTCGCGCCAACCTTTTTCCAAGGCAGGGACGTCGGTAACGTGGGTTTGTTTAGGAATTCCTCCTCCTCCTCCTCCTCCTCCCCTGGCCAGCTTCAACACAGCCCCGACTTGCCTGAGTTGATGCACCTGAGAGCTGATGCCCCCACCTTGCACTAGCTCTGGACCCCCAAAACCCTGCCTAATGAAAACCGTGAATTTGTGAAACTGTCGGGCCCCTTTTGGATTCGACGGGAGGGGAAAAGGCTCCGTGTCCGCATCTGTGTCCGTCTCCTCCTCCGTCGCTGGCGGGACCTGTTGTTTCAGAGTGTCCAGCGATCGTTCCAGAACTAAGATCACCACAATGCTCATGCTGACAAGGGCATTGTCCGCACTGACCATTTTGGTGGCTTCTTCAAAACTGGCAAGGATGGTGCGAGTCTTTCACTTGCCTCCACTCTCGGTGGTTTCAAAAACCCCGAGGTCCGTACCGCTGCTTGTCAGGCCATGTGTCACTTCGTACTGCGTAATGGCATTGCGTGCTGCCACAATCGCTGGAGCATGTGGAGGGTGGAATTCCAGGTGTTGCCAAGTCAACAATGAGACGGTTGGGCGGGGAGGCCGAGCTGATGCTGCAACGCAGCCAGGCGGGACGAAGCAGGGTGCGAACGGCGGAAGTGCGGAACTCAGACCTCGAGCCTTCCTCAGCAGGCAGTCCAGACCCGGGTAGCTCTTTAGAAATTTGGACGACAAGGTTCATGGACATTGTGCCAGGCAAGAGATGTGCTCAAACCTACCGATTTAAGGGCGGCCAGCAGATTTCGCCCGTTTATCGCACACCAAACCCTTTCCTGGCACAAGGTTCTTGTCACCCAGCCAGCGCTCGGTCTCGTTGCTTAGAGCCGTCCCCAGCTCCTGACCTGTGTGTGGGGCGGTCTCCAAGACAGATTAATTTCAACACGGTTGGTGTCTCTGGGCACGTGATGCCACCAGAGGACCTTGGGGGAAAGAGCCCTGCACCATCCCCGCGGTTTTGAAGAGGTGCGCCGAGCCTGAGGCCACCGTCACCCCAGAGAATCCACCCCGCTCACCCAGTGAGCTGTCACACAGATATAGCGGCCTTGGCTGTGCTTACTAGTCCATGTGTCGGTGGTCAGATGGACTTTTCCGGCCACAGATGCAGACAACGCGCTTGAAAAATTTTTGATGACACGTGGCTGGCCAGGGCAGGGACGCTTTTCTGGCAAGAAATGCCTGCTCGGCATCGCGTATTGGGGGACGGCGAGGGCCATGACGTGGCGGAACCCATCTGTGTCCACCAGACGGAAAGGCAACATTTCCAAGGCCAAAAGCCTGGCAATGCCGAAAATTCAGGCTTTTGGCTTTGGGGTTGGTTTGGTTAAGTGTTTTTTTCTGCTCCCAAACCCGGAAGACAGAAGGTGGCTGCTAGGGTGGCGCCCGTACGGCATGCAGGTCGTCAAACTGGCGGAAGGAGAAGGGGTAGGATGGGTCTCTGGTGGTGCTGGTGGTATCGGGCGACGGTTTGGGGGCTGAAGCCGAGGCTGATCCCTGATCAATTGACTCTGAGAGACATGGGCAGCTGAGGAAGCTTGGTGGTGGCGGAGGAGGAGGAGGCGGAGACAGAGGGTGTGACAGTGGTTGGAGGCCGGCGTCGGTACTGGCCTTTGTTGGCCAAAAATGTTCCTCCATTTCAACCCATGCATTCGCTGCATGTGATAGAAATGTTGGTGGTGGTTAACCACCTAAGGTTCTTGCCTCTACTTATGCGTTTTCGGCAAAAAGGCGGCATATGACATCGCGGGTGAATCAGAGGCTTGCTCAAAGAAGGCCGGTTGAGAGGTCCTGGACCTTTTTGACGGCGATAAGCGAGGGGGCGGGGTTTGCGCTGACCGTGGCTGGCGGAATCTTATCAGCGGACTTCTGCGACCGCCCTCTCCCTTTTTTGTGGCGGGACCCGTACTGACAAATACCCCATCGTTTTTCCTCCTCATCCAGTGATGAAGCGCTCGAAGCAATTCTGCTGAAAAGACCCGTTGGATCCGCATTTTCTTTATTCATCTTCATCAACAAGGTGACTTCGTGGTCCTGAATTTCTGCATCCAGAAGCTGCAGGCTACAGCAAGAGGGACTGCAAGGCGTTGCCGACCGCCCCGGGTTTTTTTCCGATTGACCGGCCTTCCTTCACCTCCTTGTTTGGGATCGTTACTGGGCGTCAGAGCAACTAATCATCCTCTTGATCTTTTAACATGCCCTTTTGACCCAACCGCATTTTGTCATCAAAGAGGTCTTCAGACAATGGGGTTATCCACAGTGGTGGGTACACGAGTTGACATCTGGGCTGGTCAAAGTTGGACTATGCTGGTGATGCTGATGACAACATTTGTGGCCGTGACTGGGAGGGACGGGTGGTAAAACTGCTGGATGCAGGTTGCATTAACCACTGAAGGACGATTGGCGACGTGTTCGTTATGAGATTCAAGGGCCCTGGACCCAGCGATGACAGGCCTGACGGTCCGCAACTGACGATCCCCTGGCATGCGTGTTGTCGCCAGCACTGGAAGGAGCACCTTCTCTGTACCTCTACCTCCATTTTGCTACCCCCCTCTTTGCTCGCTTACCACCTGCATTTCGCTCCATGTTCAGAAATTTTAAAAATTTGGAAGGTATGGAATTTGTTTTGGAAGTTCTTATTAAAAGATGGCAAATCACAGCTATTCTCAAATCCCTCTAATCAAAACAAAAATTGCTGGATTCAAAATTTTAAATGCAAGGTAGATCTAAACAACAAAACTGGCCTGCGCCCAAAGTGAAAAAACACGTATCTGTTATGTTTTCGTATTTTAATAAACGGTATTTTTTGCACTTTCAATTCACCTGTGGTGACTATAAAATTGCTGTTTTCAGATTTAGTTGCAAGCTGCGTCAATGAACAAAGCTGTAGTGCGCCAAAGTCAAAAAACAGTATCTGAAATGTATTCGGATAATAAAAGTTTTTTTGCACCTTTCAATTCACCTGTGGGACTATAAAATTGCTGTTTTTTCAGATTTAAGTACAAGGTGGCTTTTATCAACAAAGGTGGAATGGGTAAAAATTGAAAATTAAATCTATCTGAAATGTATACTGATAAAAAAAGTGGAGTTTTGCAAACCCAACAAGAGGACCTGCAGTTACTAGAAAAGATGTGTATCCTAATATAAATTCAGGCTGCCCAAAATCAGGAAATATTTCAATAGCAAACTGTTAATAATAAAGCTTTTGCAGTGCAATGTCTACACTAAGTCTTGGTGAACTTTATCCAGTGTTCTTTATAGATGGAACTTGTCTGTGTTCGCCCGCGGGACCCCCCCCCTTTCTCCCCTGTGACTTTACAGCGGTAGATGCTGCTTTAAATTCTCTAGCTGATGTCTGTGTTGACTGCCTTGTTTTGTACATGTTTAGCTTTGTACATGATACTACTATGGTCCAGGCAATGGCTGCAAAGCAAAATTTGGATCTGATCTGAAACATGACAGAGTCTTTTTCATTTGTTTCTGTTTTAAAAATAAGAAAATCAAATAAAATGTGTTTTAAAAAAAAAAAAAAAAAAAAAAATTCTCTAGCTAACTACATAAAATCTTTAAATCTCTAATCTAACTAAATTGGAAGGATCACAGCTAATAGTAGAGGTTTCTCTGTGCAGAAATAGAACAATTTCGCTGAGCTGTTTGGACACAGGCAGAGCGCACATCCTTCTGCTCTGAGACGCTGAGAGACACAAAGGCTGAACAGGAAACGCTGTTCTATGTAAAACGAGGTCATGTGATTTTTCCAGCCAATCGCAACCATAAACATCCCAGTCATGACGTCGCACACACATCTCACCCTGCTCTATTCTGTAATCTGATTTGCTGGCCGCCAAAATGAAAGGAAGCGCCGAAAATGGCACGATCTTAATAGATGATGCACAGATTTTAGCCTTAATTATCGCATGATCAAAAATTTCGATCACCATAAAAACCTTGCCGATTTCAACTTTGTCGATAATAATCGCTCAACACTACCGTCAACCTTTAGACTTTTTTTTCGTTTATTGGCACTTGTAGTCCCTCTAGCGTTCCTGACCACTAAGGGGTGCACTCGCTCTTAGTAGGGATTGCTACTATTATTGGTATTGTACATGGGGGTAGTTGTTGCCCTCATACACATCGCTGACCGGACTCATAATATTTTTAGTTTCCCAAAACCATGTCAGAAGAGGCTACGAGGGTGGCCATCGAAGCTGGGTACCGCCACATCGACTGCGCCTACATGTACGGCAATGAGGTCCAAGTTGGCCAAGCCATTAAGGAAAAGATTGTAGACGGGACCATCAGAGAGAAGACTTGTTCCACACGGGGAAGGTGAGATGTTCTTGAGATTTTTGCAGTGGGAACTCATAAACGAATAAGTGAGACACAGTATGTCAATCACATCACTAGATCAGGCCTCCCCCTCCTGGTCAGGGACATCTTCTGGAGGGTTCAGAACAGAAGGAGATCAGGTCCCTATGAAGTCATCCGGCTCTAAGAAGTCCCCAAACCTACAGCGCACCGAGAGGCCATTGAGAGTAGCTGCTCACTTGTGCTGCCTTCAACTAGCGGCACATACAAGTGCCAAAACCACACCACAGTGCAACCCCCAAAGGAGAAAATACCACAGTGCAGCACAAAATACCCTCCCCAACGGAGAAAATCCAGTGCAGCACAAAATAGCTTCCCCAACGGAGAAAATACCACAGTGCAGCACAGAATACCTTCCCCAAAGGAGAAAATACCACAGTGCAGCACAGAAAACCTCCCCCAAAGGAGAAAATACAACAGTGTAGTACAGAATACCTCCCCCAAAGGAGAAAAGACCACAGTGCAGCACAGAATACCTCCCCCAAGGGGTAAATTCCACAGCTCAGGAAAAAAAAACGACCCCAAAGGAGAAGATACCACAGTGCAGCACAAAATACCCTCTCCAAAGGAGAAAATACCAGAGTGCAGCACAGAATACCTTCCCCGAAGGAGAAAATACAACAGTGCAGCACAAAATACCTTCCTCAAAGGAGAAAATACCAAAGTGCAGCACAAAATATCTTCCCCAAAGGAGAAAATACCACAGTGCAACACAAAGTACCTTCCCAGAAGGAGCCTATACCACAGTGCAGCACAGAATACCTCCTCCAATGGAGAAAATACCACAGTGCAGCACAGAATACCTCCCCCAATGGAGAAAATACCACAGTGCAGCACAAAATACCTCCCCCAAAGGAGAAAATACCACAGTGCAGCACAAAATACCTTCCCCTAAGGAGAAAATACCACAGTGCAGCATAAAATACCTCCCTCAATGGAGAAAATACCACAGTGCAGCACAAAATACCTTCCCCAAAGGAGAAAATACCACAGTGCAGCACAAAATACCTTCCCCAAAGGAGAAAATACCACAGTGCAGCATAAAATACCTTCCCCAAAGGAGAAAATACCACAGTGAAGCACAGAATACCTCCCCCAAAGGAGAAAATACAACAGTGCAGCACAGAATACCTCCCCCAAAGGAGAAAAGACCACAATGCAGCACAAAATACCTCCTCCAAAGAAGAAAATATCACAGTGCAACACAGAATACCTCCCCCAAAGGAGAAAATACCACAGCGCCGCACAAAATAGCTTCCCCAAAGGAGAAAATACCACAGTGCAAGACAAAATACCTTCCCTAGAAGGAGCAAATACCACAGTGCAACACAGAATACCTCCCCCAAAGGAGAAAATACAACAGTGCAGCACCATTTACTTTCCCCAAAGGAACAAATACCACAGTGCATCTAAAATATCTCCCCAAATGAACAAACACCACAGTGCAGCACATGGTACTTCCCCCAAATGAACATATATCACAGTACAGAACAAAATACATCCCCAGAATTAATAAAAACCACAGTGCAGCAGAAAATACCTTCCCCGGAAGGAGGCTATACCACTGTGTAGCACAAAATGCCTTCCCTTAAGTCACAAATACCCCAGTGCAGCACAAAGTACCTCCCCAGAAGGAGCAGATACCAAAGTGCAGCACAAAATACCTTCCCCGAAGGAACAAATACCAACAGTGCAACACAAAGTAGCTCCCCAGAAGGAGCCTATACCATGTGGAACACAAAATACCTGCACTTTTGACAACCATACATTGTAGGCCAGTTTTGGGGCAAGGGTTCCGCCCCATTGGCCTGTGTTGGGGGCAGCAGGGATTTGCCAGATTAGTCTTCTGGAACCAGTAATTTCGGGTTCTCTGTATCTTCCAGCTGTGGAGCACCTTCCACTCTCCAGGTCTGGTGCGCCCGGCTCTGGAGAAATCCCTCACGGACCTGCAGATGGATTACCTGGATCTGTTCCTCATTCACGTCCCTGTGGAGTTTAAGGTGAGTCCAGAGAAGTAACCTCGGGGCTCAATTTAGGCTCTAGGGTCACGTCCTGTTACTCCACCCGTCTGACGGATACGTTCTGTAACAGAAATACGCAAATCCCAACGTAACGTATACATTGACTCCTATGACTGGACGTGTTGCCGCAGTATACAGCGCTCCCTCAATATACAACACTAATAGGCTCCAGAGCGACCATTGTAAGGTGAATCTAGAACTCTACTGAAAACTCTATCACCCTTATCACCACCCTCTATGACATTGCGGGGTGCCGGCGGTTCCTTACTCCTATATCCACCCCTCACGACGAGATTGCGGAACATATACCACAGTGCAGCACAAAATACCTTCCCCAGAAGGAATAAAAACCATAGTGCAGCACAAAATACCTTCCCCAGAAGGTATAAAAACCATAGTGCAGCACAAAATACATCCCCAGAAGAAATAAAAACCATAGTGCAGCACAAAATACATCCCCAGAAGAAATAAAAACCATAGTGCAGCACAAAATACATCCCCAGAAGAAATAAAAACCATAGTGCAGCACAAAATACATCCCCAGAAGAAATAAAAACCATAGTGCAGCACAAAATACATCCCCAGAAGAAATAAAAACCATAGTGCAGCACAAAATACCTTCCCCAGAAGGAATAAAAACCGTAGTGCAGCACAAAATACATCCCCAGAAGGAGCCTATACCACGGTGCAGCACAAAATGCCTTCCCCAAAAGGAACCTATAACACGGTGCAGCACAAAATGCCTTTCCTTAAGTCACAAATATCACAGTGCAGCACAAAATAGCTTCCCCCTAAGGAGCCTATAACACGGTGTAGCACAAAATAGCTTCCCCAGAAGGAGCCTATAGCATGGTGCAGCACAAAATAGCTTCCCCAGAAGGAGCCTATAGCACGGTGCAGCATAAAATGCCTCCCCTTAAGCCACAAATACCACAGTGCAACACAAAGTACCTTCCCAGAAGGAGCCTATACCACAGTGCCCACGACTTTCAACGTGATCTCAAAATCGGGCAGTCCTACACTATCCTTACCTCTCAATAGAGCCAATTCACGGCCTCTCACTGGGTCAACCGACCTCCATTATACAGAGAGAAAAAAAATATAAGAAAACACACCCGGACTTGCAAGCTGCACTTATTATGACAGCCTGTGAGAGTGGGCGGGTACAGAAACCGCCCACTGGCGGAGGTCTGTGTGTGTACATGTATAATTTCATGTGTGCAGCAGCCCTGCCAGTGGCACCAGGTTTGCATACGTTTTTTCAGAAATGTTTTTGTGTGCAGAAACTTTACGTTATACTTGGTGTACATTGATTTTAACCTATATGGGAGGAAGGGGTGCTTCCATTTTGGGTTTCTGTACCCGCCCACTCTCACAGGCTGTCATAAGAAGTGCAGCTTGCAAGTCTGGTGTGTTTTCTTATATTTTTTTCTCTCTGTATAATGGAGGTCGGTTGACCCAGTGAGAGGCCGTGAATTGGCTCTATTGAGAGGTAAAGATAGGATAGGACTGCCCGATTTTGAGATCACGTTGAAAGTCGTGGGCAGCTTAAACATCTTTTGATCAAAATATGTGAACCAAGAGTCTCAAAGTTTTTTCATGTATGATAGATAGCATAAATGCTTCTTTAGGGATTTCCACGCAGTGTATACCACAGTGCAGCACAAAATAGCTTCCCCAGAAGGAGCCTATAACACGGTGCAGCACAAAATAGCTTCCCCAGAAGGAGCCTATAACACGGTGCAGCACAAAATGCCTTCCCTCAAGCCACAAATACCACAGTTGCAACACTTTAAAGTACCTCCCAGAAGAGCAAATACCACAGTGCAACACAAAATACCTTCCCCAGAAAGAGCCTATAGCATGGTGCAACACAAAATACCTTCTCCAGAAGGAGAAAGTACCAAGGTGTACTCCTATATCCACCCCCCCATGACGAGATTGCGGGGTGTCGATCAGTTATTATGGCAACTGGAAGCCTAATGAAGATTTCCATAGCTGCCATGTTAGCACGTCTATTACTTCCTGTCTCATATGGTCAAACATGATGTGAACCTTGCTTATAGAAAATTTAGCCGCACCTGGGTGACAACCAATATGGCTGCCATTCCCGGTTCCAGCCAGGTTTTTTCGGAAGAGGTCCAATGGTCCGGTGGCTGTATGAAGAAACCACCAGGTATCATCGTTTTCACTGGCAAACTCATGCGACCATTGACTACAGGCTGCTACCCCGACCATCAGAGTTGACCCTTAGAGTCCTCAATGGCAAATCTAATCGATCCCCTTTGATCTTGTTAAGCCTTCAGAAGATCTGGTACCTGTGGACGAGAACGGCAAATATTTCTACAACAACACGGACCTGCGAGACACCTGGGAGGTAAGTGAACGTGTTCTGTTATATTACAGTATAGTGTGTTATATTAGAGTTCATTAGGGAGAGGCATCATATAGGTGTATGGAGACTTATACACCATTAGTTCCTCCACTAAAATTTAAATATATTCTAAAAGGCTCATGGGAAATAAGCTGGAACTGTTGGATATATAGCGTTTCTCACTCCACATCCAACTCACTGAGCCTTGCAATGTAAATGGGCTTAATGCCAACCAGATACTCATCTGCAGACGGCTATTTTGGGGTGTTACCCACTCATCAGTTGGCTAGGTGAGAAGCTCAGGTAATCTTTCTCATTAGGGAGAGGTACTATGCAGATGTCTGGAGACTTAAATGCCTCTCACCTAGCCAGGCAGTAATTTAAATTTTAGTGGAGCGACTAATGTGTATAAATCTCCAGACACCTAAATGGTGCCTCTCCTTAAAGAGGAACATTACTACTTACAAGCTACATCCTAAACCTCTTACCCAGCCAGCTAGTATTCTACTCTGTCCTGATGAGGGGCAAACACCCCAAAACAGCTGTCTGCAAATGAATAACTGGTATGACATTAATCCCTTTCACATTACAAGGAATAATGAGACGGATGTGAAGTGGGAAATACATGGGAATAAGTGGCGCTGCAAGAATCTTAGCTAATTTCCCATGATCCCTTTAGAATATATTTAAATATTAGTAAAGCGACTAATGTGTATAAATCTCCAGAAACCTAAATGGTGCCTCTTCTTAATGTGGAACATTACCCCTTATAAGCTACATCTAAAGCCTCTTACCCAGCCAGCTAGTATTCTACTCTGTCCTGATGAGGGGCAAACACCCCAAAACAGCTGTCTGCAGATGAATAACTGGTATGGTATTAATCACTTTCACATTACAAGGTGTAATGAGTCAATTAAGGAGCGCTACATCCAATAGGTGTTGCTGAAAGAGTCCTAGCTAATTTCCCATGATCCCTCTAGAATATAATTAAAATTTTAGTGGAGCGACTAATGTGTATAAATCTCCAGACACCTAAATGGTGCCTCTTCTTAATGTGGAACATTACCCCTTATAAGCTACATCCTAAGCCTCTTACCCAGCCAGCTAGTATTCTACTCTGCATTTGTAAGGGGCAAACCCCCCAAAACAGCTGTTGCAGATGAATAACTGGTATAGCATTAATCCATTTCACATTACAAGGTGTAAGGAGTCAAATTGAGGAGTGCTACATCCCCAAAAGGTGGTGGAAAGAGTCCTAGTCATTTCCCATGAGCCCTGAAGAATCTCACCAGCCAAAGTGTCTAATCTGCACTGATGAGGTGCAAAAAACCCCAAAAAAAAAACTGCGCAGATGAATAACTAGTAATTACTTTACTACCAGTCAATTCAGGTCAGTAGTCAGATGTGAATTGAGGATGCTACATCCAATAGTGGTGCTGAAGAGTCTAGCTCATTTCCATGAGCCCTTAGAATATATTGAAATTTACAGTGGAGAAAACTAATGGTGTATAAGTTTTACCAATACAAATGTTCCTCTCCTTAAATGGGAACCTTAGCCCTTTAAACTACCCTGGAGAATCTCACCCAAACCAGTATTTAAACTGCACTGATGAGGAGCAAAACAGTAGCTAATCTGCACTGATGAGAGCAAAACCAGTAAGTAATTGCATGATGAGGAGCAAACACCAGTAGCTAATCTGCACTGATGAGGAGCAAACACCGCAGAATAGTTGTTTGCAGATGAATAAATGGTATGGAATTAATCCCTTTCACATTGCAAGGCTCAGTGAGTCGGCGGTGAATTGGGAAACGCTACATCCAATAGGTGGCGCTGAAAGAGTCCTAGCTCATTTCCCATGAGCCCTTTAGAATATAAATATACTTGGGTATGATGCATTTGTATGACAAGATCAGTGCCATTCAGCTTACTGTATTCATTATCTCACGTACTCGCAGGCCCTGGAGCAATGTAAGGACGCCGGGCTCGTGAAATCCATCGGAGTGTCCAACTTTAACCGCAGACAGCTGGAGCTAATCCTGAATAAACCAGGACTGAGCACAAACCCGTCTGTAATCAGGTGAGGTTACCCTCCCCACACTCCGGTCAGTGAATCCTGCCTTGGGTTGGCGCATGTTGGCTACATCGTCTTCTATATAGGAAACCAAAAA
>JAODAL010054748.1:0-24432 GCA_025379985.1 Phyllomedusa bahiana | reverse complement strand
AACCCCAAAAAAATGTGGAAAAAAAATAAATAATAGATAGGACAAAATAGTTATGGGATAGATGGATAGATAGATAGATATGGGATAGATAGATAGATAGATAGATAGATACAGAGATAGATTGATACAGAGATAGATAATAAATAGATATATGAGGTGTTAAATAGATAGATACACAGACAGACAAATGGATTTCTAGAGAAATACATGCTGTGTAGCATGAAACGCATTGTCCTTTTTACATTAGTAAAAGCTTTTATTATGGACTTCTAACTAAAATTGCTGACTCTTGAATCCAAAGCCCAAATAGATACATAATCCAGATAACAGGTAAGTAAATAATATATAGATGCATGGGAATCTACGCTGCTTACCTGGATCTGTCAATTCAGTTTATGATATTTTGTTTATTTTATGAGCTATGGCGTTCCTTAACTCCGTCGCAATATGTCATCCCCATAGGATTGTTTTGCCATTATTTATCTTGTTGTAATAAACTAATTTCATAAATTTCCACTCTATACACAGCTAAATAAAGGTGTGGAGTCACCGTTTGATTGGTATTTGTACTGGTGAGTTTGATGCCTGATGCGCTTTCTTCACTCTTGAGGTCTGCAGCACTAGGCATCGGTTAGGACTACTCTACTGCCTGTGTGTCACGGGCAGTGGGTGGTGCCATCCTCGCCATGCATTACCTTTCTAAGCATCGTGTATTTGAGTTGGTTACCCTTAACTAAGATGGCTGTTACTTATTCCATGTGCTTTATTGTCATGCGCGGGTGACCGTTCTGTTACAGTGAGCTTAGTCTCCAAGGACGCTTCACTAGCGCTACCCGGAAGTAGTTGGTTTTCTTCCGGTAGTATGGGCGCCTGCTTGCTCTACGTTGCAGGTTGCTATGGACGCTTAGATGCTGCCAGATTGTGTTGAGTTCCGGTATTGCGCATTGGTGTGTTTGGAACGCCGTAGTTCGGTATTCATGCTTACATCTGTTGTTTATTCTTTTGATTGCAGGTAAGCG
This sequence comes from Phyllomedusa bahiana, assembly GCA_025379985.1. Taxonomy (NCBI): domain Eukaryota; kingdom Metazoa; phylum Chordata; class Amphibia; order Anura; family Hylidae; genus Phyllomedusa; species Phyllomedusa bahiana. The sequence continues at coordinate 23,413 of JAODAL010054748.1, read as the reverse complement.
CCGTATTTTCCCTCTTTTTTAATTTTTTATCTTCACTGTATTGTATATTGTATGCTTCTTGGTACTGTTGTGATGTTCACAATGTTACCTCTTACCACATATTTTATTGTGATGTGTTTATATGGTGTATTTTATTATATTCACTAATTGTTGTAATTGATGCTTTTGATTGGTCTATTTAAAGCTTGACACTTTGTAATTTATGCACTTGAAAACGGCTCTGAGAGGGAGCCGAAACGTCGTTTTGACATGTGGGAATAAATTGTTCTATCTTTCACTTTAACCTTATGAGTGCTGCGGAATTTTTTCTATTTTTCTAGATGCATAGATAGATATAAAATAGAGAGATACAGAGGTAGATAATAAATAGATACATGTGGTGTTACATTAGATAGATAGATAGATAGATAGATAGATAGATATGAGATAGATAGATAGATAGATAGATAGATAGATAGATAGATATGAGAGATAGATAGATAGATAGATAGATAGATAGATAGATAGATAGATAGATAGATAGATAGATAGATAGATAGATAGATAGATATGAGATAGATAGGTATAAGATAGATAGATAGATAGTTTTGAGTGATCTAAGAGGAATTATAGACATATAGGTAGATAAATATATGTGCAAATAAATAGATGTGTTTTATCTCCTCTGACAATTTCAGAATATGTATTTATAGCGCTAGTACAAACATTTTCCAAATATACATAACATCTGCCTGCTCAGTCTCATAACTATGTAGTATCTCACCAGGGTAGATAGATAGATATCCGGACCAAAAACCACAATGGGCTATCCTGGATGCATGGACAACATCATCTAGGATAGAGTGGGAAGCGCGTCACAAATTTGCAAGTTGGGAGTTTTTAAATTTTATTACCATTATCTGTGCATGTGTTACTGTTGATTGCATGGGACTAATATACTGTGGTCACAGGGGCATTGTAGGGTGTTCCAGGGTTAGCAGACTCGGGCCGCCCTTAACAGGGCGATGACTCCATAATAATCTACATCTAGGTGTAAGATTTAGTTGCTTAATAGGGAAAGATCTGTCTGTTTCATTTGTAACCTTCTTTTCAGTAACCTGGATACACCTGAACTGTCATCTGGAGAAACCAATACGAGACCTCAGTAACATCTCATCATCATCATCATCATCGTCACTACCTGCTTTTGGTATTTTGACCAGTCTGATGGGATTTATGTTGTCTAAATTGCTGATAAGTAGTAATTGGGAAGATATCTTTTTTACATACATAAAATCAAGGTTATATTTTAAGCCGCATGTCTTGGCTATGGAGAAACATGCATGTGCCTTCTGGACTGGCTGCATGGCTGAGAAAGTTTAGCACGCACGTGGCTTTATGTAGTAACATTTTTGAAAAATTGTAAAAAATAGGTTTTTAAACTCCCAGCATACCCTACTAGCTTCAGGTTGTCAGTGCATGATGGGAGTGGTAGTATTTCAACAACCAGAGAGTCACAGGTTAAGAGAGCAGTTCTGCAATGTGATGATTCTATAATACAATGAGATGGATGATAACAGGTGATCTGGCTGAGCTACAATGTGACTTCAGTTTATAGAATCACAATGTGTTTTTTAGTTTCATAAATCCCATTTAAAGTGAGATGTGGCCATGATGGACCCTTTATGTGCACAGCGCAGTTGTAGCTGGATTCTGGGCCATTAGCTGTTTATAGACTCATTGACCAGCTGTGAATTGGCAAAGCTCAGCCGTGAATCATAGTGGATGTATTCAGGTTACAAAGTACTGGTGCCAGTTCTGCGAGATTACTTCATCGCTGAATATTATCTCTGTGAAGAAGTCAATTGGATAGATGCAAGGCATATGGAGCAGGTGTTTAGCTCTTTGTACATCTACAGAAACCTATAGGAGGTCTTTACTTTTGACAATCTTATATTTTCTAGTAGGATCCCAAAGATAAGATGATCATAGTGTTCTGCTATTGTGATCTCCAGTGGTCGAGTGTTTATCTGCAGCGACAGCACAGGAGGAATATCGTACGACCCACCTCCCATTGAAATGAATAAACTGTTTTAGTTTCTCAGTGTGAGAGATGCTCTGTGCAGATTTTCTCTTTTCTGGCTAACAGACGGGTATGCAAAGGAGACCTCGCCCCCTCTATATTTACATGGCCAGATTTAAAGCAATCTGTCTAAAAAGGACACTTCCATCAACATCTTTCATGTCACATATTGATATGCAATATGTGACTATTATTTGGATTTTTTTGTGTTTTTTCTTTTTATACATCATTTTTTTAAAGTTCCCCTTTGTACATTACTCTCTCTCTGACTTCCCTTATGTGATCTCTGATAACACAGCAGTGACAGGATTGCTTGATGGTCCTTCTTTCTGGGCAGCTTTGGTCTGAGAAGTGTAAATATTATCAGCTGATAAGTTCGAAGAAATCCCCATCTCCAGTGTAGAAAATGACTAGCCTATTTTCCTTTCATATATTGCTTGAGATCTAGTTCAATCTCATCTATCCCTGTGGAGACAACAATAGGGCAATCATTATGTCATTACCTACTGTTTATATTGAGACAACGTAGAAATATGTGGCAACTAAAGTAAAATGAAATTAGTCGGCTCTGCAATACAAACGTTTTCTCTCAAAGCTAAAGAAGGACTATATTTTATATGTAATTTTTAATTGCATAGGGCTGCCAAACAGGGGCATAACTAGAGAAGCCTGGGCCCCAAAGCAAACTTTTGGATGCCCCCCCCCCCCTCCTCCCCGACATTTACCAGGACATGCAGTTAGATAATGTAGATAATACAAGGGGCAAATACCTCACCAAACAAATCCACTATACCAAAACCAATATTACCAATAACACTACTACATAGGGACCTATGTAGTAGTGTTACCTTGTTATGTCCCGCGTAGACTACTGCAACATCTTGCTTTGTGGCCTCCCCTCCAACACTCTTGCTCGCCTTCAAACCATTCTCAACTCTGCTGCCCTTCTTATCCACCTCTCTCCTCGCTACGCCTCTGCCTCTCCCCTCTGCCAATCCCTTCACTGGCTCCCCATTGCCCAGCGAATTAATTTCAAGCTACTAACCATGACCTACAAGGCTCTCCATAACCTCTGCCCTCCACACATCTCTGCCTTCATCTCCAGATACCTCCCCTCACGCACTCTCCGCTCCTCACAGGACCTTCTCCTCTGCTCTCCCCTTACCAGCTCCTCACACAACCGTCTCCAAGACTTCTCTCGTGCTTCCCCCACACTCTGGAACTCACTGCCCCAACACATCAGACGCTCCTCCACCTTCACTAGCTTCAAAAGCAATCTGAAAACCCGTTTCTTCAGGCTTGCCTATAACCTACAATAACCCCACTGCCCCTACTCCACCCCGCAACCATGTCTCCCCTCAACTTCGTCTCTTCCCTTCTCCTTGTAGATTAAGCCCTCGCAGGCAGGGTCCTCTCTCCCTCTGTCGTGCCAATTGTCATTCATCATTTATCACTGTACTCGTTTGACATATGTTATGTATGTAACCCCCTCGAATGTACAGCGCCCTGGAATCAATGGCACTTTAAAATAAATAATAATAATTATACCAGCAGAACAAGACCACAAATTACCACCACAAAGTGACTGAAAAATACCCCTACACTATTACTGATCAGTACACAAAGACCAATAGTACCGCCATATAGTGACCATATAGTGGTATATACTAGTGTACACAGGTTCTACAGACTGTATATTACCCCCATACAGTGACCATATAGTGGTAGACACCAGTGTACACAGGCTCTACAGACTGTATATTACCCCCATACAGTGACCATATAGTGGTAGACACCAGTGTACACAGCCTGTGCAGACATATGTGATTAAAGTGTAGTTACATCTTGTGACTCACAGGTGATGTTTCTCTGACGAGTCGTTGACTTTCCCTTTTGTTCTGCATCTGGTCCAGTCCGCCATCATGATGACTTCCTCCGGCCACTTGTCCCTGGAGATTTAGACACAAATATCTTAGAATCCTCACTTTTCCAGCACCTGCCCCCCTGGCTATAAGGGGTCAATTAAGGCAGGCAGGGTTTAGCTATATGGGGCCATATAGGTAGGAAGGCAGAGTTTAGGTAGCTATAGGGGCCATATATGTAGGAAGGCAGGGCTTAGGGTAGGCTATAGGGACCCATACAGGTAGGCAGGGCATAGGGTAGGCTATAGGGGCCCCATAGAGGCAGACAGGGCTTATGGTAGGCTATAGTGGCCCCATACAGGCAGGCAGGGCATAGGGTAGGCTATAGGGGGCATATATATAGGCAGGGAGGGCATATGGTAGGCTATATGGGCCATATATATAGGCAGGGCTTTGGAAAGTTTATAGGGGCCATATATATAGGCAGGTAGGGCATAGGGTAGGCTATAGGGCCACATAAGTCGGGCGGTTTTTTGGGAGAGGCTAATATAGTCAGGCGGGCTTGGGGGGCTATAGGGCTATAAATAGGCAGGCAGGGCTTGGGGGGCAAGGGGCTATGTATGGGCAGGCGGGGCATAGGGGCTAATATAGGCGGGCAAAGCTATAAGGGTAGATATAGGCAGGCAGGGCTAAGGGGCATATAATGGGAAAGGCAGGGCTAAAAAGGGCTAGATAAGGCAGGCAGGGCTAAAAGGGGTAAATATAGGTGGGCAGGGCTATATGGGTGAAAAGGGCAGGAAGGGGCTAAAAGGGGGCTAATTTATAGGAAGGCAGGCAAGGGCCTAGAATTGGGCAGGCAGAGCTATAGGGGGCTAGAAATAGTCAGGGGGGGCTAAGGGGCCATATATAGGCAGCAGGGCAATAGGGCCAATAATAGGCAGGCGGGCTAGGGGGGTCAATACATGGCGGGCGGGGCAAAAGGGCCAATAATAGCAGGCAAGGGCTTCATTAATATTAAAAAAAAAAAGAAATCACTCACTTCACCGTCCTCGCTCCCTCGATGCTACCAACTGGGCTCCGGAGCATTTGGCTCGAGGGGGCCCGCTTTTGGGTGAGTCATCGCGCAGCTCACCTCAGCACGGGGGCCGGCGCAGGTGATTAGCAACGGACCGCTCTGCTTGCTAAACTGGACAGTCCTGCCTTTGGGCTTGGGGCAGGAGGGCCCGGGCTTTCAGAGGTAGAAGTGCCGGCCCCGCAGCCCCCCCCGGGGGGGGCGTGGCAGTAAACTAGTAAGTTCACTGCCAGCGGGCGCAGGAGACGAACCACCGGGGTAGCAGACGCTGGGCCCCCTAAGAGCACGGGCCCCGGGGCAGCGCTCTCTGCTACCCCGGTAGTTACTCCCCTGCTGCCAAAATAATAAAACAAAAAGCCAAAAAAATTTTAAAAATTCTTTTGCTTTTTAAAAAGATGGGGAATCTGTGATGTATTAGAAAAAAGCTATCCAGATCAGACTGAGGTGCCTTGGCCCACCATGGGGTTGATTATTGGGGGCCCACCCGTGGGGTTGAGTCTTGGGTCCCCCCCCCTGGAGTGATTTTTGGGGTCACCATGGGAGTGATTCTTGGGGCCACCCAGTGAAGTTATTTTTGGGGCCCCCCAGGGAGTTGATTCATGGGGACCCACCATGAGCTGATTTTTGGGGTCACCCTGGATTATTTTTGGAGGCCACCAGTGGAGTTGATTTTTTGGGGCTCACCAGGGATTGATTCCTGGGGTCCACCAATGAAGTTGATTCTTGGGGACCACCAGTGGAGTTGATTTTTTAGGGGCACACGGGAATGATTCTTTGGGGCCTTCCGTGGAGTCAATTTTTATGGCCCACCAGTAAAGTTGATTCTTGGGGCTCACCAGTGGAGATGATTCTTGGGGCCCATCAATGGAGTTGATTCTTGGGGCCCATCAGTGGAGTTGATTATTGGGGGCCCTCGGTGGGGTTTATTCTTGGGACCCACCAGTGGAAGGGATTCTTGGAGCCCCCCCAGTAGAGTTTTCTTGGGCTCACCAGTGGGGTTATTCATGGGGCCCCCATAAGCTGTTCATGGGGGCCACAAATAGAGGATTCTTTGGGCCCCCTGGAACTGATTCTTGGGGCCCACCAGTGGAACTGATTCTTGGGGCCCACCAGTGGAGCTGATTCTTGGGGCCCACCAGTGGAACTGATTCTTGGGGCCCACCAGTGGAGCTGATTCTTGGGGCCCACCAGTGGAGTTGATTCTTGGGGCCCACCAGTGGAGCTGATTCTTGGGGCCCACCAGTGGAGTTTATTTTTCAGGTCCTCCAGTGGAGTTGATTCTTGGGGCCCACCAGTGGAGTTGATTCTTGGGACCCACCAATGGAGATGATTTTGGGGACCCACCTGTTGAGTTGATTCCAGGGCCCACCTTTGGAGGTGATTCTTGGAGCACACTATACCATAGAGTTACTGTGCATAACTCTTTCTCTCTTTCTCTGCCTTTTTCTCTGACAAACAACCCGAGGCCAGCCACATCCCAGAGGCCCTCCATGCCTAAGGGCCCACCAGAGGTTTCCCCTTGCTTGTGGGGCAGTCCAAGCCCAAAGCCATTTGTTGACACAAATATAAACTCTACCAAAAGAGATCAAATCATGTTACATGAAGTTTGCGCTTAAAATCTGTGCCCACCTTTAAACACTATTTTACAGATTACAAATATGATTCATAGGGTTTTCCTATCACACGTGGAAGGCGACTCCTGCTCGACTGAAAGGTGATTGCTGCAGACAGGAGATATAGAGTAACGAGAGTGTTTACCCCTCCATGTGAAGTAACGTGAAACTGATGAGTTGTGAAAACTGCAACTGGATGTCCTAAACTCAAGCCATAAGTAAAGCCTACCCAGACCCCAAACTGCTGCTGACTCACACTACAGCTCCCAGCACATCACCACCAGTAGGCCCGTTATATCCATCACTCCAAACACCCTTATTTTGACCATGAGTCAATCATGCATGTATAGCATGTGACCACCAAGGCCACATGAGCAATGTACTTGAGGCCATCAGTGAGGGATCGGCAGTGAACATCTGAGCAGCAGTGGTGCTGGTTCAGGTGAGTACAGTTGTACCTCAAGTTATAATGGCCTCAAGATACAATATTTTCAACGTACAATGGTCTTTACAATGACATTGTATGTTGAATGGGGTTTCAAGATACAATGTCCCAGACAGTGATTTAGCAAATTATCATGAAGATTTTACTTGTAGAACATCAGTATTAGTGAGATGATTAGTGAAGTCATTGGAGGTCTAGCAGTGCCTCTCTACAGTACAGTGCAGTACTAGATGTTCTGTGAGGCTCTTACATGTATTAGTGAGGTGCATGCAGTGATTGGTGGTCTAGTAGCGCCTCTCTACAGTACAGTGCTGTACTAAATGTCCTTTACTGCTCTTACATGTATTAGTGAGATGCATGCAGTGATTGATGGTCTAGTAGCGCCTCCCTACAGTACAGTGCAATTCTACATGTCCTGTACTGCTCTTACATGTATTAGTAAGGTGCATGCAGTGATTGGCGGTCTAGTAGCGCCTCTCTACATTACAGTACGGTACTACATGTCATGTACTGCTCTTACATGTATTAGTAAGGTGCATGCAGTGATTGGCGGTGTAGTAGCACCTCTCTACAGTACAGTGCGGTGCTACATGTCCTGTACTGCTCTTACATGTATTAGAGAGGTGCATGCAGTGATTGGTGGTCTAGAAGAGCCTCACTACAGTACAGTGCAGTACTACAGGTCCTGTACTGCTCTTACATATATTAGTGAGGTGCATGCAGTGATTGGTGGTCTAGTAGCACCTCTCTACAATACAGTGTGGTACTACATGTCCTGTACTGCTCTTACATGTATTAGTGAGGTGCATGCAGTGATTGGCAGTCTAGCAGTGCCTCTCCACAGTACAGTGCATTACTACATGTCCTGTATTGCTCTTACATGTATTAGTGAAATGCATGCAGTGATTGGTGGTCTAGTAATGTATTAGTGAAGTGCATTCAGTAATTGGCGGTCTAGTAGCCCCTCCTTACAGTATAATGCGGTACTACATGTCCTGTACTGCTCTTACATGTATTTGTGATGTGCATGCAGTGATTGGTGGTCTAGTAGCGCCTCTCTAAAGTACAGTGCCGTACTACATGTCCTGTACTGCTCTTACATGTATTAGTGAGGTGCATGCAGTCATTGGCGGTCTATAGCGCCTCTCTACAGTACAGTACGGTACTACATGTCCAGTACTGCTCTTACATGTATTAGTGAGGTGCATGCAGTGATTGGTGGTCTAGTAGCACCTCTCTACAGTACAGTGCAATACTACATGTCCTGTACTGCTCTTTATATGTTCCAGGATGAGCGGCTTCTTTGGGTACCAGGAAAGACGTGTTTTATCTAGATTAATATCTTCATTTTTTTTAAATCTCCATTTTGCATTATGTTGGTGACATTTTGGGGCCTTGGAACCAGTTACCAGTTTTTCATAGAGTTATGGTTTCAACACGCAATGGCCATCCTGGAACGAATTAATATTATATGTTAAGGGAGCACTGTATTATTTTTTTATTGCATGAAAGTGGGATTACAGTAGAGGCGTTTTTAAAACTAATGGAAAATGCCTTTAAATATGCATGGTCCATCATTCACCAGCATTAACCAGCAATGGTGGCTCCAGGGAGGTCAGTTCCAACTTTCCTATGAAAAAAGGGAAAATATCAGTTAAATAGCAGCACGTACGGATGACGGTGGCAGTCGAGGCAGTAAGAGCTAAAGATCAAGTTGCTTAGACAACCGTACGGTGCTAGAAGCCCCTGCTGCCAGCATTACACCCGTCTGTTACCAACCTAAGAGACTTGTTTGGAACAGTCATGGAGCAGCAGAAGCCGAAAATGATCTCGCCTGTAATGTTGCCAATCATCTGTACAAGCATTTAGCACATCGACTCCACTTTAATATAAAATTTGTGCTAATGGAATGAGCTGCAAATGAACCATTGGACCCATTTCGTTTTGGTGATGAGTTTGTGATGAGAGAGATAGTTTACACCTATGAATCATCTCGCGTGAAATTTGCAATATCTGTTCGCTCTAGAGAGGATTGCAATTATTCATACATGTAGCCAATGGCTTGATTTGAATATTACCTAAATTATATCAGACCCAGAAAAAAAATGAATATTGAAATGGCCCATCATTAATCAGCAACTTATGTAATGGTTAAATGAAATGCACTGCGGCATCTGTTTAAGCTTCAAATATTTAGGTAAATGAGGTACTTAACCTTGGAAAAGGACTAGATAGATAGATAACCAGACAGACATATAGACAGAAAAAAAGAAGGAAAGATAAATGAAAGATATGGAAAAGATAGATTAGATAGATAGATAAATAGATAGATAGATAGACATAGAAAAAAAGAAAGAAAGAATAGATAGATATGGGATAGATAGACAGATAGATAGATAGATAGATAGATAGATAGATAGATAGATAGATATTGGATAGAAAGAAAGATAGAAGGAAAAAAGATTTGGAATACACAGATTACATACATGGATAAAAGATAGACAGATAGATAGAAAGATAGATAGATAGATAGATAGATAGATAGATATGAGATAGATATGTGATAGATAGATAGATAGATAGAAGAAAAAAAGAAAGAAAGAAAAAGAAAGAAAGAGAGAGAGAAAGAAAAAAGATTTGGAATAGACAGATTACATACATGGATAAAAGATAAATAGATAGATAGATATGAGATAGATAGATAGATAGATAGATAGATAGATAAAAGAAAGAAAGAATAGACAGATAGATATATCTGGGATAGATAGACAGATAGATAGATAGACAGAAAAAAGAAAGAAAGAATAGACAGATAGATATTGGAAAGAAAGGCATGAAAGAAGGAAAGAAAGAAAGAAAGAAAGAGAAAGAAAGAAAGAAAGAAAGAAAGAAAGAATAAAGAAAGAAAGAAAGAAAGAAAGAAAGAAAGAAAGAAAAAGAAAGAAGAAAAAAGATTTGGAATAGACAGATTACATACATGGATAAAAGATAGATAGATATGAGAGAGATAGATAGATAGATAGATAGATAGATAGATACGAGATAGATAGATAGATAGATAGATAGATAGATATGAGATAGATAGATAGATAGATAGATACAACATGGATGAATAGATAGATAGATAGATAGATAGATAGATAGGTAGATAGATACAACATGGATGAATAGATAGATAGATAGATAGATAGATAGATAGGTAGATAGATACAACATGGATAAATAGATAGATAGGTAGATGTGCAGATAAATATATGTGTTTTATCTCCTCTGATAATTGTAGAATATGTATCTATAGCTCTAGTACAAACATTTTCCAAATATACATCACATCTGCCTGCTCAGTCTCATAACTATGTAGTATCTCACCAGTGTAAGTGGCAGGTAACAGGGAAAAATAGAATACATTGACAGCCATGTAAAATGACTATAAGATACATTTTAGGCTGCATCCCTTTAAGAAGGTTACAACATGCTCCATAATGGCAGTGCTCTCATACGTATTAATAATGAAGCTTTCTCAACGACTGATGTCTGACTGTATTTAGCGGATGTATGAGCCTCACTACTTATAAATGGATGAGACGCTCGGAGAATGACATTGTGATGTAATTACAAGTGATAAAATACAGTAATTGCTGGTAGATCTGCACAGGAGCCGTCCATATGGTTTAAAATGTTAGACTGTAATACATGAAAAACATTATTTTATAATTGTTTGTGTGTGAAGAGTTGGATTAACGGGGAAGATTTGATGCTATCAGAATAAGGTGCGTAGGATATATGTGTAGGTAGAAGGGTGAGTAGTGATGGGAGAATGGGCAAGATGCATCAGATGTGTGTGTGCATTCACAGAGGGGAGATAATGGTGCAAAATATGCAGCGTAATTCTATGGATTATACACCTAAGGCCTCGTGTATGAAAACTGTCTAAAGCCTTCATTGTTGCCCATAGCAACCAATCACAGCTCCTCTTTCATTTTTTCAGAGAACTATGTGAAATTTAATGGGGGGGAGGGGTTGATTGGTTGCTAAGGGCAACAAAGAAAGTCTTAGACCTAGACAGTTTTCATACATTTGACCCATAGTGTGATCCCTTAGTGGAACAATAAAGAAAAAAAACATAAAAAAAGAAAAAATTGTTTAAACATATATTTACACAAATAAATATAGTTTCCTAGATTTTTTTATACAAAAATTAAATAGTTACACATAATAGGTTTCAGTGTGCTGATCAGCATGTGCTTCCAAAACACGCGGTGTACTGCAGCCCATTACAGTACGCGCCCCAGTACGTCGTGTGAACATACCCTTATAAGACACAGAGGGGCCATGCTGCAGCAAGATGGGGTCTGGTGGAAAGCGGATCAACCTGGCTTTTCTGGATGCTGGATAGGCTATAGCTAGGTGACACCACATCCCCCAGTTAGCTTTCCTCTAGAGCTGTTAGGGTATGTTCACACGGCTTAAATTGCCACGGTGAGATGCGCGCCGCAATTACAGTATTTCATAGCTCTCATAGAGAGCTATGGATTTTGTGTCATCTCCCCGCGCGTACAATACGATCGTATTGTATGCGCGGGGGGAGAATTGACATGTCAATTGTTAGTGGCGCTTACGCGCCGCTGACAATGCTTGTCAATGGGGCCGGCCCTGGGCCGCCCCTCATGCTTTGGAATTATGCGCAGATCAGCGCATGGTTCCAAAACACACAGGGGCAGATTTATCAATAGTGTCTTACTCTTAGGCTAGGTTCACACGGCTTAATTGCGGGACGTAATTACGCCCCGCAATCACGCCGTGTGGCCGGCACCTCGCCGGCCCATAGACTTGCATTACCAGCGGCGCGTATGCGCCGCTGGTAATTCACATGTCACTTATCTCCCCGCCCGGCGGATTCGCCGAGCGGGGAGAGGAGACGTAATCCATAGTTCTCTATGAGAACTATGGATTACCGTAATGACGGGGCCATATTCCAGCCGTAATTTGCGCACTCCGGCGCGTAATTACGGACTGAAATACGGCCCATTTTAAGCCATGTGAACATGGCCAGACAGTGTAAAGTTAGACTAGACAGTCTTACAATGCGCAACATTTATCACAGTGTTGATAAATCTGGTGTACATTTTAGTCACATTTAAGCCACACCCCCTTTTGCATGAAGCCACACCCCTTTTTACGAAGTCACGCTCCCTTTGTCAGACGAGGCGCAGAAGCGCCTAAAACTGTCTAAAACACATAGTAAATGCAAATTGAGCCAGAATAAATCTGCCCCATTCCATATTGCGGCACATACTAAATGCGCTGCAATAAGCCGTGTGAACATACCCTTAGGGTATGTAATTGCGCTGCAATGGCCCCGAAATACACCCTGTAAATACAGTAATCATTGCTCTCATAGAGAGCTATGATCACCTGCCATCTTCCTTGCCGCATATTGAACGCTGGCAGAAAAAAGTGACATTTCACTACTTTCCAGTGTATATGCAACGGGATAATGAAGGTGAATGGGGCCAGCCCCCCCCCCATGTGCTTTATAAGAACACAATGAGTAGCGCGTTCTTCTAATCACATGCCGTCTTGTGGCACGCACAGGTACGCACCGCAAGACGCCATACGAAAATACCCTTCCACTTTTACTAAAAGGGGGTGTGGGTTTTTTGTCAATGTAATGTAAAACAGTTGTGGTTTAAGCAAATTCAATCTCAAAATCTCCCAAAAGGACTCTTTTTTATTTTTATTGATGTAACGTCCATATTAACCTTCTCCATCCTGTTACCAGCATGTTACCATTGTGTCAGTGTACACCCTACATACAGTAATTGTTTACCCAGAGTCCCCAGGAGTTTGGATATAACATGTGAAAACGGGCACCGCGGACGTGTCATAGAAAACACCAGAACATCAGCATTAAAGAGAACCTGTCACATAGTTTTTCCCCCCCTGGTTGAGGACAGAACAAGTTAGTGTCAGACCTGCTGTTCCCAGCGCTGTGTCCCTTATTCTGTAAGATGCTGTAGTTTCCGTGTATTTAATGCTCACATCTGCAGTTTTCAGCCAGAAGAGTCATTCGAAGAGTCCTTCAGAGTTTCAGTTTTTTTCAAACCCCGCCCACCTGAGGCTAGCCCCGCCCACCTCAACTGACAAACCTATTACTTTGAATAGGTAGAAACATGTGACTAACTGTCAGTGGGCGGAGCTAGCCTTTGGTGGGTGGAGCTAACACCTGCTCATGAATAAGATTCGAGGGGTAAATGCTCTAAAACTGCTGCATCCTACAGAATAAGGGACACAGCGCTGGAAACAGCAGGTCTGACACTAGCTTGTGCTGTCCTCAGCAAGAGGGGCACAACCTATGTGACAGGTTCCCTTTAAATCGAGCTCTCAACATCCCACAGTGATATCCCACTTATATTTTATATTTAATCAATGAGCTTCTTTACAGAAATCCCATTAGACAGCGATGACATATGTAGGATTATTTGGTAGATATAGTTCATGCCACGATTTTCTACAGTGCTCAGCTGTGAAAAATAAATGACAGACTGAGGGGAAAAGATTTTACGGACTGTGAGAACGCCTGGTTAATGTTCTCCACCTCTGACCGGGACTGCTGAGAAATGATCCCTCGGGAGGATGGTGCTGCCGCATCGCCTCACACCTATATCTATAATTAGGGATTTAAAGATTGTAACATATCTGCAGGCTCTGTATACAGACATACATTGTGACTGGATTGCAAAGCGATACATAGCAGCTGAGCTTAGGGGCTTGTATGTACATTGTTGACTGGAATCTACACATACAAATTATTATACATATGATTATATGTACTAAACCCCTATAAAAAATATCTCATCATTGGAGTCAGAATTGTCCATAATGTCCAAGGTGCTACTGGGAGCTTGTGGTTCTCCATAATTTGTATTCATATGTACACAAAACTTTTGTTGATACCAGGGCTGCCATCAGTCATCTATTAACCGTTTCAGAGCCCCATATAGCCTAATCAAATGGGGCCCCCACCCTTTACTAGTTCCTATTTTTTAACATATCACTGGGCCCCTTTTTGATTAGGGCCCCTGACAGGAGTACTGCCCGTACTGCCCTATTTGCACCCCTGGTTGGTACTACCAATGCACCATCACACACATCTGTTGGAGATGTCATGCCCTAAGATGGTTTTTGGCTTTGTCTATGGAGTAATAGTAATAGTATAGCGCTCCCCATCTTTCCATTTCATTTTTCCCAAGACTCAAATCACACACAAACAATTCCTTATTTCATACCTCTTTTAGTCCACGAATATAATCATACCCTTTTGATGGAGGCCGACAGGTCCCTATTAATTCTGGAGGATTGGTGTTGGGAATTAGTTCTAATATAGGATCTCAGTCCTGGTGTTTGACAACCTGGTATTACAGGATTTTCAATCAATCATCCTCCATCTACCATACTCTTACAGGATAATAATGCCTTGAACCTACTTCCTTGTCTTATACCCCATTACACTCTTCTGACCAGCATAACCTTATGGCTTTCTTTCACCTGAGCTTCCATAGCCTAACTTGAACATGGTTCCTAAACTACTTCACAGTTCCTTACATATCTCTCTATCTCTCCGCAAGCCACGTTTGGTCTTGGTTCCCCAACTACTTCACAGTTCATTGTTTTATGTTTGTAAGTCCCTCCTGCAGCAAAACAACCCCACAATATGATGCTGCCACCCTATGCTTCACAGTTGGGATGGTGTTCTTAGGCTTCCAAGTTTCTCCATTTTTTCCTCCAAACGTAACGATGGTCATTATGGCCAAACAGTTACATTTTAGTTTTGTCAGACCACAGGACATGTCTTCAAAATGTCGGTCTTTGTTCCTGTGCATTTGAAAACATTTATCTAGCTTTAATATGTTTCTTTTGGAGTGATGGCTTCTTCCTGGCAGAGTGGCCTTTCAGCCTATGTTGATACAGTACTCGTTTCACTTTGGATAATTACACAATCGTACCAACTTCCGCCAGCATCTTCACAGGGTCTTTTGCTTTAGTTCTTGGGCTGATATGCACATGTCAGACCAAAGCATGTTCTTCTCTGAGACACAGAACCCGTCTCCTTCCTGAGCGGTATGATAGCTGGACATTCCCATCTTGCTTGAACTTGTATATAATTGTTTCTACAGATGAACGAGGCACCTTCGGGTATCTGGAAATTGCGCCCAAGAATGGTCCAGACTTGTGTAATTCCACAGTTTTCTTTCTGATGTCTTCGCTGATTTCTTTCCCATGATGTTACAGACAGAAGCAGTGTTTTTCTGGTGTGCGTTTAAAATACATCAACAGGTGTGTCTCAAATTAACTCAGATGTTGTCAATAAGCCTATTAGAAACTTTCAAAGACATGACATCATCATATGGGCTGTCCCACATTGTTTAGAGGCAGGGTAATCCCAGTGTATTTGAACTTTTGACTTTGCAGAAAGTAATAAAAATGCCTTAAAAAATTCTCTCTCATTATTCTGGCATTTGGCAAATATAAATAATTTTGGTTCCTAATTGACCTAAAACGGGGAAGGTTTATTCTGATTTCATGTCAGATAGTGAGAAAAACATGTAGATGGGCCTTTTTATATAGTGTATGGAAACGTCTGGTTTCAACTTTATATAACGACAATATTTCTACCTTTAGTTATTGTTTTTCTCTTCTGTTTTAGTTTCCTGTCATTAGGTGGTGAGACCCATCTAGTTTTGTTATGGGGCTCTATGGATTCTAGTTACGCCCCTGAGACCAAGCCTTATATCTCAGTTCCGATCATTTCCTAGTCTAGTCCTTATATGTCCCTTGTTTCTTAGAGGTTATGGAATCTGCCCAATCTAGCTATTATGCACTTTGCTCACCATTGAGGATCTTTACAATCTCCTTTTTCCATGTAGTTGTACGATTTATATGAATTTTATGATATTTTCTTTAAAAGTTAATAAGCCTTTACAGTTTGAACAAAAATAAAATAATTGGGGCAGATTTATCAGTGTATTTACACCTCTTCTTGTATAAATGCATTGAAAAATTTGTGAAAAGCCAAACACTGGAATCTGGTTGCTTGGGGCAACTGCTCCATTCTTCTTTTGCAGCAGTTTTGATAAATCCCCCATTGTTCTGCCTAATATTACCTCGTTAATTACATGCATATACACTAATATTTTGCATAAATGAAACAGTGCATAATACTATGATGACACCATTCATTCATCCCCCATCTATCTAGACACTCTTCAAAACTGTTGTGGTGTTTGTCCTCATTAGGCAAAAAATTACAGAGCTGCTTTTATTTTTATTTGGGGGTTTACACTATTAGCTTTTAACATGTATGGAAAGCCTATTAAGCCTATTTCCAAATACATTGCTGTTTTGGTTTTTTATTTTGGTCAGAAGACAAAAACGTATATCCTCTAAGCGCACACAAGTTTCAATGGGATACCGCCAACCTCTCCCTATCTCTCTCACCTATCTCTTATCTGATTGATCCAAGCTGCTATCAGTCAGTCAGTTTGACCATGGTGAGTCACTCCTTGCAGAGTCTTATCACTAGCAAATGAGTTTCTTTCCCTAACTAAATGAAAAGCTTTTACCCTTTAGAGTTCTGTAGTCTTGTGTACTACAATTTTTAAATCTTCTGCAGTCATATCACTTTAACAGGAATAGCTAAGAACAACAGAGCTGATATGAAAATCGCTGCTATAGACCCACCCACATCCTGATCAGGAAGTTTAAGTCTGAAGCTGTTTGTGGCTCTGTGAAGCGGTTTGTGGCTCTGTGAAGCTGTATGGTGAGAAAACCCCTTTAAGAGTTAAGTCTGCTCTATGTACAGTAATTGCTGGCTGTGTTGTACAGCTGATAAAGGCCTGGATCTTGGCCATTTACCTCGGATAGTGACTGTAGTAGTAAGTTGTTACACAAGGGTCCTCTTTCTCACCTGATTACCCACTCATGTAAAAAAATTAAAAATATGGATTGCTAAACAGTTGACAGAGCAGTAAGTGAAGGCCTACAGGTCTGCTATGTTAGTACTCCTACAAGAATGTATGCAGATACAACACATTACACTGCAATACTTCTGTATTGCAATGCATTGTACTAGGGAAGAAAAAACAAAATACATTTTCCAAAAATTGTTTTGGCAGGAACAATATGAGACATAAAGTTTGAGCTCTGATTAGTTTCTATGAGCAAAAATAAAAAATTTTCTGTTACACAATTTAGAAAAATGAGATGTGACCTATATCTTGAAGTGCAAAGAATCTAATATGAAATCTTTACTAGTGTACCACCCTGTCCCCCCCCCCTCCCCTCCGCCATATGTAATTTATAAAGAGGATATCTACATATGTAGTGTGATCTGGGCCGGGACAAGGCATTTTGGTGCCCTAGGCGAGTACAGCCAATGGCGTCCCCCCCCCCCTCACTCCCCCAAAAATTGCACACCCCCCCCCTCCCACACTAATTCCTCTCGCCCCCAGCACCAGGTCCTGTCAATAATTTTCTGCATATTCCACATAGCTCCTGTCCATTTCCTCAGCAGTCACTGCACAATGAAAGTCAGCGATGACAAATTTGACCGTGTAATACCCCTAAATAACAGTCACCGAATAATCCCCCTATACATGGAGCAAATCTACCAGACGAAGGATTGTTACTAAAAACACTCCTACAAAACCAAGACCCAAAACTATTACTACTTAAGGATCAAATAATCCTGCCAGACCCTGACCGAACGCGACCCCCACATGTGACTATCAGCTGTACATATACAACCGCCATACAGTGACCAGAGAGTGGTAGATACTAGTTATATGTAGGCTCAGCAGAAATATAAGTGAATACACTGTAGTTACAATTAGTGACTCACAGGAGACGTTTTTTCTGAACAGCGTCATTCACTTTCCCTTTTCTTCTCCATCCGGTTCACACCTTCATGCTGATTGCTCCCGGCCAATACTCGTCCCTGCAGATTTAGACTAAAATATCTTACTATCCTCACATTTCCAGTAACTCCTTAATTATAGGTATATAAGTCCCCACAGTTAGGTAGGTATATACGTCTCCTCAGATAGGAAGCTATATAGGTCCCTGCAGTTAGACAGGTATATATGCCCCCTCAGATAGGAAGATATATAGGGCCCTGCAGTTAGACAGGTATATATGCCCCCTTGATTAGGAAACTATATAGGTCCCCATCAGTTAGACAGGTATAAAGATATGCCCTCTCAGTCAGGCAGGTATATATATATATATATATATATATATATATATATATCTATAATATAATATATATATATATATATATTATATATCCTCAAGCAGGCAGGTATATATTGTCCCCTTAGACAGGCAGGTATATAAATATAGGGGCACACATAGGCAGGTATACAGGGGCACACAGGCAGGTATATAGAGATAGGGGCTCAGGCAGGTGTATATAGGGGCCCAGGTAGGTATATAGAGATAGGGGCTCAGACAGTTAAATGGAGATAGGGGCTCAGGCAGGTGTATAGAGATAGGGGCTCAGGCAGGTATATAGAGATAGGGGCTCAGGCAGGTGTATATAGGGGCTCAGGCAGGTATATAGAGATAGGGGCTCAGGCAGGTATATAGAGATAGGGGCTCAGGCAGGTGTATATAGGGGCTCAGGCAGGTATATAGAGATAGGGGCTCAGGCAGGTATATAGAGATAGGGGCTCAGGCAGGTGTATAGAGATAGGGGCTCAGGCAGGTATATAGAGATAGGGGCACTCAGGCAGGTGTATATAGGGGCACTCAGGCAGGTGTATATAGGGGCACTCAGGCAGGGTTATATGGGGGCCCTCAGGCAGGGGTATATGGGGGCACTCAGACACTGGTATATGGGGGCACTCAGACAGGGATATATGTGGGCACTCAGGCAGGGGTATATGGGGGCACTCAGGCAGGGGTATGTAGGGGCACTCTCAGGCAGGTGTATAAGGGGGCACTCTCAGGCAGGGGTATATGGGGGCACTCTCAGGCAGGGGTATATGGGGGCACTCTCATGCAGGTGTATATGGGGGCACTCAGGCAGGGGTATATAGGGACACTCTCAGGCAGGTAAAAATAATAACATTTATACTCACCTTACCTGCTTCCCGGACACATGCTCCTCTTCAGGCCACGCCTCCAGCACCGGGACGCTCCTCGGGCCCACGGCCTATGACGGGCTGTGCGTCTGAGGAGAGGCAGCGTCGCGATGACATCACTTCAGCATAGCAGCACGGGCTGCGGCGGGTCCTCAGCGCAATGAGGACCTGGTGGCCCCGCTGTGTCGGACGACACTTTCTGCGGGGCAGGGAGCGCAGAAGCCCGCAGCTGTATGTAAAGGGCCAGTCGGTGCTCCAGGCCCATGGCAGCGGCTTGGAGCCCAGGTGGTTCGGAGCCCCTGCCTGCGCCCCTTTGGGACAGGCAGCCCTAGGAGATCGCCTACCTCTGCCTACCCGTCTTCCCGGCCCTGAGTGTGATGCACAGGACTGTAGAGTGGATCGGTCTTCAGTTTCTCTCACCATGGGGCCAGGCTTCAAGATGGCTGAGCTTCCTGCTCCCCCACCACAGTGAAAATGGACGATTGCACCAGGCTGTAGTGTTTCCCAGACTTTACTGTAATGTGGTGCATCCATTATAAATAGGTCCATGAACACAAGAGAGCAGGCAAAACTTATGTTTACTGGTATGCAATGTTAAGGAAAATGGTAAGACAATCATACCATCAGCTCCCAGTACAATAAAAAAAAACTTATACTCACTGTAATCTGTTCCAAGGTTCCAGGACTGCTTCAAGAGTGAACATCTCTGAATGGTGATGTTAGTAGAGCCCATCAGAAATAACAGAATAACAACAGAGGAGAGATGCAGTATGGGAACAAAGGAACAGAGAAAGTTGTTGTTTGTATTTTTTGCAGGGACCCTGGGAGCTGGCAGTATGATTGTCTTACTATTTTCCTTAACATTGCATACCAGTAAACATGAGTTACGTTTTGCCAGCTCACAAGGCGGAGAACACCTTCAATATTAAATTCGATACAATAAGAACATGACAAAATGGTTGCTGAAATCAAATAGAAAATATTCAATATTTGATTCCGTAAGTGGTGACTCGGTGGTTAAAGGCTCCCATGGGTCTGTACTGTGGAGTGACATGTTCATTCTCACAGCCGCCAATTCCTGTCAAAGAAAGTGAAGTCATAATTGCCAACACAGTTTAATCAATCACAAAATCCTTCTGGTGAATGTCCTTGAGAAGGTGAATGAGACATTGGGATTCATTCATACACACATTTCACTAACATTTCATACCTACAGCCAAGGAAGTACCTTAGAAAGAGAATGATGGTGCTGCACACTTATATAGATGCCGGGAGCTCAGTGGAAAGCCAATTGGCAGTAGTCCAGAACATAGAAAAATCCACAGCAATACTTGTGTAATCGCAGAAAAAATGTATTTAACAAAGATTCATATCCAAGATTAACTCTCCGTTAAAGTGTATGCAATGCATAAGAGATATAACAAGAATTATTCCCACGGTCCAACGTTTTGGCCACACTCTCCTGCATTCCTGCTTCTCCCCACATCTTCAGGTCCCTGATGAAGGCCAGTTGTGGCCGAAACGTTGGACCGTGTGAATAATTCCTGCTATATCTCCTATGCAATGTATACACTTGAACGGAGAGTTAATTTTGGATATGAATCTTTGTTAAATAAATCTTTTCTACAGCCAAGGAAGTAAGACCAATTCATATGAAACATGAATCTATATATCTTTATTAATAAACCTTTCTTTTGGGAAGTTTTAGGGCAAAAATGGTACAAAGATGGAAGGCAAAAGATGGAAATCCAGAAGGCGGCCAAAAAGGTCATAAATCCAAGCAATACAATATAGACAGAAACACCAGTTCAAGCTACAAAAAATCTATCACAAGCAGTGTTTCAGAGAACAATTAGTCTTCTTACAGGATGTTAGAATTCCGTGATTGGATCAACCCTTTGACATCCAAACTATACAGAACTTGGGCTGGCAGGGGAAAAAGATGAGTGGTGAAGGCAAATGTCAATCATCATTCACTCTAAACTATCTGCAGCCCAGCACTAGGGCTATCAGAAGTAACCAGACAGGTGTGGAGGAGAACCAGTCAGTACAGAGTTCAGATTTATTCAACGAAAACACACAAATCAGCACCGCAGAGGAGTGCGTTGTGGCCAAGCATAGTCATTACAAAAGATTCTACAGTTCACAATTATGCGCATTCAGTGCAATAAAAATGTTATATACAATACTCAAATTGCAAAAATTAATTTCAGGTGGATTTCCAATAGTGGTGATGCTACAATTACATATCTACGAGTAAAATGGATGCATTGAACACTTACTGCTTATTATTATACTTCCAGCTGTGTAAGGCTTGGAAGCTGATAAAAATTTCATGTATCGTTGTACTTACTGATCATGTTCACAGACGTCTTTTATGTGTATTCTTTATTTAAAATGGAGAAGCATAATAATTCAGTATTCAAATCTAGCAGTCAAAAATATGAAACAGACTGACACATGGTAGATCAAGCATGGAAGACCGAGAACTTCAAGCCTAATGATGTGTCTATAGAAAAAAAAGATCAACGATGACAAGGCTGCAAGGCTGTGTTATTTTCTAAGCTCCTTCGTGGACATGAAAGATGGATTATAAGGAGGTGAGACTTGAAAGGTAATAATAGCTATGAACTTTGGAAAACTATGGCAAGATAGCAAGGGCAACACAAAGTGGATGTTAGCACAACTAAACCTATATTATTTGAGAACAATTATGGTTGAAAAATTTAAGGGATAAAAGGAAGGTGGCTACTAATACCAAGATGGATGAATACAAGGACTGTGTACAAGAGCACCTAATTGGAGAGAGAAATGACAGAGGGAAAACTTCACATGGTCCAAGTCACCTTGACAATTCTTAAAGAGGTTGTCTCACAGGACAATCCTTCATTTTCCCACTTAGTGAATGTTATAAAGGGTGCTTCTCTACTCATTAGCCAAGGTCAGCAGTCACTAAAAATAATTCCTAGCCTGGTGACCTTAGCCTTAGCCATGTTTCATGGTTGGCCCTTAGTCTGAATAAGTGATATGTAATACTAGAAAAAAAACTTGCCTTCCTCTCAAAGACACATCCAAGGAATATATCGTTAGCTGCTTTGATATAAACTTTTTATAGCCTATAGGTGACCATATGCATTGGATAAATGTTGGATGTACCCATTCATTTTGGTTAGAACGGCCAACTATCTAACTCTGTGATGGTCTATTGACTCTCCCAGGGGGAAAAAAGTAGGATGAAGTCCAATATACCTGAGTTTTCCTCTGAAGACAAGCTACTGCCAGATGGGTTCACCATTGGTTTGTCTCCAACTCCTTATTGAAATAGTATGTACACTGTCAAATGTACATGGTAAATACAAAGTGCCAGGACACCCTTTATTTTCAGAAAAATGACATATATGAATACCCCAGCAAATAATGGGTGAGGGGACCAATCTTATAAGCTATATCTGGAACATGATCGCCATCTTGAAAGCTGGCACTTTGGATCAATGGCAAGTTTTTTTCCAATGGGAAGGTGGTCAGGTAGCATATCAAAGAACAAACACCAAAATTGTCTCAGAAATCAATTTCCACAATTGGATTTGCAATATCTCTTCTTGTGGTTCAAAAGCTATCAAAACACCGAAGTTGCAGCAACAGCTATTTGACATGTTCAATGTGTTGTCCCTGGTGCTGAACACAGAGCTGAAGGCATTAGATTTAATCATTATGCACCAGCATGAGAACTTGCTGTGTTGATAACTTTTGAACCACAAAGGATATTGCAATTCTCATTGCAGCAACCAATTTCTGAGACAATTCTGGTCTTCTTTCATATGCTATATGACCACCTTCCCATTGGAAAAACTTGCCCTTGGTCCAAAATGGCGTTTTTCAAGATGGGGGCCATGTTCTGGGCAGCCTAAAATATAGACCTCTCACTCATTACTTGTTAGAGTATTTCAAAATTTTCCCTTTTGTTTCTGTAATAAAAGGGTGTCCTGGGACTTTTGACTCACCCTGTCGAAAAGTGTAGAGACATACCATAAATGTCTGATAGATGGAGACCGTCCTCTCTGGAAATCCTACCTACTGGACAAATGGTTTTTTTTTAGTTTCATCAGGTATGTTGGTTGCATCTAGGAATAGTCAATGCAGATGGGGCATAGCTTGCCTAGTTTCCATAGCTCTCATAGACTTTAAATGAGAGAGTCACCCATACATGATCAATTTA
>JAODAL010054747.1:0-24432 GCA_025379985.1 Phyllomedusa bahiana | reverse complement strand
GGGCTGATGCTCTTACTGAAGAATTGATTTTTTTTATAGCGTTTTTCTGTGGGGTGTCTCAGTTTGTCTAGAGACTGTTCTCTTAATGTTCTATTTCTAATTTTTGGGGTATTGGATCTGAAATCCAGTGTGCGTCCAACTGCAGCTGCATACATTCAATATCCAAGTGGGATCTAAGCCAGTTCCTGTTGTATTCATTTAAAGAAACAGCGTTTTTACAATACAAATAACACGTGAATTTTTGCTGCTCAATTCTATTGCGCAATTTACATCCACGGGGTAATTAATCGTTGTTTTGCTGGTGTGCTGACCCAAGAAACGTTCTTTTACAACGCAAAATATATAAATTTTTCCTGTAGCCTAATTCACAAGCAAAGGTTAATTACAACTGTATCTCTTGTTGTGTGGCGTAGAAAACACGCAATTGTAACACGCTACAAGCAACTAGGTTGTGGCCTCAATTCTTTGGCGCAATTTACATCCAGGGGTTAATTAAGCGTTGTTTTGCTGGTGTGCTGACAAAAATAAACCGTCTTTTTCAACGCCCCTCCCAAAAGTAATATTACTTTTTCCCTGTAGCCATAATTTCCATGGATCCGAATGGTTAAAATTTTAAGCCCTGTTTTATTGCTGCTTTTACATTTAGTAAAACACACAGTGTTTTTAAACGACATACAAGTAATTTTTCCTGGCCATTTGTGGAGCGCAATTTATATCCAAGGGTTACCCAAGCTTGTTCTGGGGTTCATTTGGAGTCAAAATACAGGGTGTATATTTATCATATACAGATATCATCATCAAACAGTGTCTGTACATTTTTAGAACAAACAGTATGTCAGACAGAGAGGTGGCAGGCTCAGCACCTGCGAGTGGCAGTGGCACAAACATTCCTGGAACAGGTCCAGGCCAGCACAGCAAGGGGAGTCGCAGCAGGGGTAACTCGGTGAGGCCACAACTGCCGCTGTCATCTAGCGGCCGTGTGTTGTTCTGCAACCCAAGGTTCTTGATTGGTTGACTAGGTCATCCTCTTCCTCCAGATGACATCTGACAACCCCAGCCAGAGTCGGTGGGAACCTCAGACACAACCACTTAGTTGGCATGGCCCGGGAGCGGGTCAGCGGCCCTCACCTGTCCTCAGCCCGCCTCTGTCCCATCCGGATCCCTCAGCCAGAGATCTACTATGTGGTCTGGGCTCAGCGCCACTATATAGCGAGGATGAACAATTTGAGGAGGGCAGTCAGCAGCTACTTGGCAGCGAAGAAATGGGGCCAATATCGCCTGCTTCTTGCAGTAGGCGGCAAAGTATAGATGTTGGAGAGTGGCATGGGAGGTCATGTTGTGGAGGTCAGCCTCGGCATCCAAGGACCGGTGATGAGGACAGCAGTGACGATGAAACACAAATAGATGATGATGTAGCCGACCGCACTTGGGAGCCGGGTGAGGCAAGGGCTTCATCATCTTCAGGAGAAGAGGGCCTCAGCTTGCGCGTCAGGCAGCAGCGCAGCCAGCAAGTGGGTCGTGTGCCGTGAGTCAGCAGGATAGCAGCATGTGTGAGGTCGGGAGCCAAGCGGCCACGGGGTAAAAAACCGCTTCGCAGGTCAAGAAAGTAGCAGCACAGGGGACTCAGCGAGGCAGCGGCGGCAGTAGTTCACTCAGTGCGGACGGAGGTTGGCGGTAAAAATCCGATACTCGGCGGTGTGGCAGTTCTTTGCTAAGACACGGAGGAGCCGAATATGGGTATATGTAGAATCTCGTAGGGCAGAATGTGAAGCGTGGCCAGGGAGCTAACGTTGGCACCACGGCCCTGCGTCAACACATGCAGCGTCACCATCCGGTGGCCTGGGAGAAACGTGGCTCAGATGTGGTGGTCCAGCCTGCCCCGCCAGCAAGCAGCAGCACGCAGCGCCCAGTGGCAGCATGCCATTGCAGCCAGTCAAGGCTCCACCACCTCTGCAGAAGGGAGCTGTTTCTCTTTGACATCATTCCCGGTCAGATAGCTCCTGCTCCTCGCTACTCATGGCGCCAGCAGTCGTTCAGCGAGGCGATTGCAAAGAGACAACAGTATGCGTCCAACCCTGACCGTGCTCCTGTCCAAGTTGTTGGTACTGCAGTCCCTCCCTTTCCAAATGGTGGACTCTGCACCGTTCAGAGAACTAATGGCTTGTGCCGAGCCGAGATGGAGAGTTCCAAGCCGTAATTTCTTTTCCAAAAAAGGCAGTACCAGCACTTCATAAATATGTAGAACAGAAGGTGGGTCAGTCCTTGAGCTTATCGGTTTGTTCCAAGGTGCACGGCAGCGCGGACGTCTGGAGCTGTAACTACGGTCAGGGCCAGTACATGTCCTTTACGGCCCACTGGGTGAATGTGCTTTCCGGCCCAGGACACCAACAACTTGGACAGGAGACTGCCGCTTTCTCCTCACGTTGTCAAAACTGCTGCCCTGCGCCAATGTCCGCTCCTCCTCCTCACCTCCACCACCATCTCAGCCTCCACAAGTACTGCTCCATCATACCACTTGTGTAGGGCACCGCGGTCGTCACGATCGTTCTACACCTGGCTGCCTCGGGCGAACGGGGATGGTCACACGGGAGGAAACTGCTCCCGCGTCATGCAGCAAGAAATCGTTGTGGTGGCTTTCCTCCGCGCCACTGCGAAATCTGGAACCATGGTAACGGACATGGGAGGATACATTGGGTGAGTCCGCGCATGCCACCGGAGGAGAGGATGGTCCATGCGCCCTGCATGCGCACGTGTTCAATTGGTTGTGAAAAGGTTCCTGAAGTCTTCCACCGATCATATCTTCGAACATTCTGAAAAAAAAATAAAATGGCCAGGAAACTGTGCATGAACTTTATCCTTTTCGCTTACACAAAGCAGGAACCCCTCTCAGAGTTGCAGCGGCAGAACGGCCTCCCCCAACACACTCTGTATGCGATTGTGTTTGCACGCTGGATTCCAGCCTGCACAGTGTTGGACCGACTGTCATGAGAAGAGAGAAAGGCAATTAACGGATTTTTGATGGATCAGTCGGACAGAAGTACTCACCCTGTGTACATTGGTGGTCAGCCAGTGGCAAGCTCATGCGTGACACGGCGTTTGTTGAGGCCATTCGAGGAGGCGAGTTATTTGTCAGTCGCCAGGATACGGGGAGTGAATTAACATCATTCCCACTGCTCATGTCCTGGATACAGAGTGTGATAATATCTGTTCTGGGCAGGGGAGACTGGAGATCGTGTGCGACTACATCTCGTGGCACATGAGTCCGGTGGGGGACTGGAAAATGGAGGAGGGCGGAGGAAAGGGGGAAATTGGTGCAGAAGCAGTGTCTGGTGAAATGAGTGGATTTTCTACCAAGAGGTGAGCAAGAGAGAGGAGGAGCAGGAGCAGCTGGAGGACGATGGATGGAGATGAGAAGACGAGGCAGATGGACCCCCAAGAACGTGGAGTGCATAACAGTGGAAATGGAGGGCAGGGAGGGGGGGGGGGGGAACCCCGGAGTCACGTGTGCAGATGGCCATCAGCATGCTTAATTTTTCTGGCTCGTGACAGGCCGAATTGAGTCTGACATCCGGCAGAGGGCATGACTTCTAGCTCACCACCTATTGGACCTAGCTACCGGTCCAAAATGGGGAGCTTTTCACAGCTATTGTGAGGGAAGACAAACTCAATATAAGCTATAGGGAAATCCTCCGTTATCAGTTGGATGCTGCCTATGTGCGGCATCGTCCTCCTCTGACAAAGGTCTGACCGGGGGGTTCCTCAGCGCTCACGTACTACTGCGCGGCTGCTGGGGGAAGGTGGGGGGTAGGAGCAGTACCAGCTCCATGTCAGTAGTAAACCTAAGTCTGGAGTCACTGATGAGCAGCTTCCTTCACCCGCCTAGTGAGGAGGGCAGTCGCCGAGCAGCAGCAGCAGGACCTGGAGCAGGTCCCTGAACCAACAGGTTGTGCCTTCTTGGAGACAGCTCTCTGCCACCTCAGTTAGAAGATCCGCTTGACTACTAGGGCAGCCTCACAATGGATGTGTGGCCGCAAACTTGCCGAGTTTGCAGTGGAGAAGCTGTCCTGCACCGGCCAGTAGGTGTGGCATCAGAGCGGTTCGTGTTCAGTGCCAGTCGTTAACCTCCAAGGAAGAACCCGCTTGTCCACGGGAAATTGTGGAATGACTGACCTTTGTCAAGATGAATCAGGCGTGGAGTCGCGCCAGGATTTCCACACACCAATGACTTTAGGCGTCAGGTCTGGTTCATATCTACCTGCCCTCAGCCACTATTCTGATGCAGCCACCGCCCTGTTGCCACACATCTGTGACAGTATTCTCCATCTGGCTACCACCATCTTTACCAGGGAGATGCTGGTATTGCACCACCTCCAACACTGTCTTTGTGCCACTCAATGTCCTTCATGCTGATGCTGCTGCTGCTGTTTGCTGTTGCCGGAATCCACCACTGTGTCAATGGAGACACTGTCTGACCTCATGCTGTACTGCTTTGTGCTGATGCCATGTCTCCACACTGTGTCATTTGTGCCACGGCCTAACCTCATGTGCTGCCGCCTTGACCTCGCTCTCGAGAGTCATTGTGCCAGCTCTGTGGCCTTTCCTCCGGTTGTTGCCACCTCAGAATGTCATTGTGCCTCTGCTCTGATATAATGCTGCTGCTGTCGTGACTCCACACTGTGTGATTGTGCTACTCTGTGGCCTAATACTGTTTTGCCGCCTCCAGAATGTCATTGTGCCATGCCTGATCTCATGCTGCTGCTGTCGTGACCTCCACACTGTGTGATTGTGCCACTCTGTGGCTTCCTCCTGTTTTGCCACCTCCAGTATGTCATTGTGCCACTGCCTGACCTCATACTGCTGCCGCCGTGACCGCCGGTATCAGTCATAGAGCAACTCGGTGGCTTCATCGTGTTTTGCCGCCTCCAGAATGTCATTGTGCCACTGCCTGACCTAATGCTGCTGTGGCTGCCGCCGTCACCTCCACACTCTGTCACTAATGTTGCCACCTGAGCTCTCAGCTTGTTTTTTTCCAGCTTTCGCTGGCATGACTTTATCAGGCTACATTCCCGCTTGAGTTTTTTGGTCAGTTTTGCCCTCTTAAGTGCCCAGGTAATTTTATAGTGAAGCGATTCTAAGAGTGGCGGCAGTCATCTGCGTGTCATACTAAAACCCAACATTGTATGAAGACCAAACCAAGCTCCCTCTGCATATTTAAGCATGGCACAACGTTCTACAGCACCCTGCAGGCTCTGTGCAGCTTGGAAATAGCTGCTTTTTAACGCGATTCGTGCCGAAGTAATTCGGAACGAAACTAATTTTGTCGGAAAATTCGTCGAAGTGACCAAATCGAATTTTTGAGAAATTCCCCATCTCTACCTATAACCCTATATATCACCGAGCTCAGCTTCTCTCCTGTATCATATAACCCTATATATCACAGAGCTTAGCTTCTCTCCTCTGTCATATAACCCTATATATCACAGAGCTCAGCTTCTCTCCCTCTATCATATAACCCTATATATCACATATCTCAGCTCTTCTCCTCTATCATATAACCCTATTTATCACAGAGCTCAGCTCCTCTCCCTTTATCATATAATCTTATATATTACAGAGCTCAGCTTCTCTCCTCTATCATATAACCCTATATATCATAGAGCTTAGCTTCTCTCCTCTATCATACATCCTATATAGCACAGAGCTCAGTTTCTCTCCCTCTATCATATATCACAGAGCTCAGCTTCTCTCCTCTATCATATAACCCTATATATCACAGAGCTCAGCTTCTCTCCCTCTATCACATCCTGCTCTTATATATCACAGAGCTCAGCTTCTCTCCTCTATCACATCCTGCTCTCAGATAGGCCAGTATAAACCTCCTGACAGGTTCACGTAAATGGACCAAGAATTAAACAGACTATACAACTGCAATATATGCCATTTATCCACTAATATCATATCATTTTCTGTCTCTGTAAGATTAGTATAGGCCATTAATCACAATGCCTATTAAACTTTGCAAACAATGACAAATCATAAATCCTAAATGTAGCCTAATAAAGTATTTTATTTAAAGAGAACATCTGAACATTGAACATGCTATCTGAGTTGCAAACACATGTCATTGAGCAGGATTTGCTAAAATAATTGATTTTTTGTGCTTTTGGAAAATATTCAGTATGTGTTGTAATTTGTTAATTTAAATTCCTGCTCATTCTTGGCTTAAAGGGGTTTTGCCACAATGTAAAATTGATGTGGGAAGTTTGCAAACTAAATAATAAACATTTTCACCATTCATCATTATCAAAAATTCTGTATCGTTTTTGTTTTATCTGCTACCTCAGTGATCCATAGTGTACAGCTCATCTCTAGGGGTACGACTAGAGACAAGAGCTCATATATCGCACATGCTCAGACATCACCTCTCCTCTCAGGCAGCTACTGTCAGTCTATTTCCTGCTTAGTAATCACATACACTCTGACTTAATGCTGAGCAAATGTTCAACCCCAGGTGCTGTCATTCTACTCCCATCCTATGTACTCTTGAGTAATTATTCAAGCAGTGCCAATAAATAAAAAGAAAATTCAATCAGGTATGTGAATTAAGATTAAAAAAAAAGCTCTAACCACTCAGCTACTTTGTTACTACTCACAGCTCTTTACATAAACAGACCTTTGTTTGATTAGAGTGAGGAAAGGCTTGGTGATGTCAGCCTGCTGAGTCACATGACATGCAAACAAAAACAAAACCCCTTTAAGTTCCAGTGGGCGGACTTATGGACAGCTTCCGTCTATAAGTGTACATTCAGAGATAGCTGTCAGTCAGTTGGAAGGACCACCCACTGGACTCATAAGCCCAGAATAAGCAAATAATTAAATAAATACATTATTATTCTAAATTGTTTCCCATAAAACAACTTAGCAAATTTTCCCTTTAACATGATCTGACTGCACGTCCAACCTATCAAGTTCTCTTTAACACAAATTATAATTTTTATGTAACATAATATACTGTTTACGGACATTAGATAATATTATGCCTTGTTAAAGTCATAATAAAAATCATTCTTTTGTTAATGAGGGTCTTATCTCAGACAATAAGCTTTCATATTCTTTAGTCTTCAGTGAACCTGGAGCAACAGCCGAATGTAATGCTTCCCTTTATATCCTAGACAAGCCATTTCTAATGACATCAAATTAACTCCATCCAGGTTCAGACTACTTATATCTTAATGTAATGATCCCCATTATATCATAGGCAAGACATCTCTTATGCTGTCAAGCAAACTCCATCCAGGTTCAAACTATTTATAGCGTTACAAAAATTAAATGGAGTTCCATCAGTCAGATTGACTTTCCATGACCTGTTCTCTAAATGACACTAATCCTCTTGGTCTGATGTGCTCTAATATCCACTGTTCTTACAGCTACATATGTCAGAAGATAGTCTTAGAGACATATTTCAACCTCAAGGGACTACGGTGGTCTACTATGCTTCATCCACCATCGTCGTGACATGACATCGTGATAGATAGAGTATCTCACATTTTTGTAAATCTTGTATTATATCTTTCATGGGACAACACTGAAGATGTGACACTTTGATGCAATGTAGTCAGTGTACAGTTTGTATTACAGTGCAAATTTGGTGTGTCCTCAAAATAACTCCACACCCAGACATCAATGTCTAAACTGCAGGCAACAAAAGTGATTACACCACTTAATGAAAAAGGTTTGAGCACTGAGATGCTGACCCTCCGCCGCTTTAACCTCTGCAGCAAAGCTGGCAGAACTTATATGTCTATTTTGAAAAGACAATCTCTGGATATGACGCTCAGCATGTGCATTTAATTTCTTTGGTCGACCATAGCGAGGCCTGTTCTAAGTGGAACCTGTCTTTTTAAAACCGCTGTATGGTCTTGGCCACCACACTGCAGCTCAGTTTTAGGGTGCTGGCAATCTTCTTATAGCCTAGGCCACCTGTAGAGTAACAATTCTCTTTTTTCAGATCCTCAGAGAGTTCTTTGCCATGAGGTGTCATGTTGAACTTCCAGTGACCAGTATGAGAGAGTGTGAGAGCGATAGCACATGACACCCAAAAATCCATTTTGTGAAATTAGATGCATAGACAGATATCAATAGATACATTAGCATAATAATAGGAGGTATAAAGACTGCATTCGCTATCCCATGTTGGAGACATAAATTTTCTCAGCACATTAACATCACTTTAAATGACGTGACATGATATCACCATATTATCATATCACCTCATTTTTTTTGGGAATCTATATAAATTATTACCTTATTGTCCTATCACTCTTTATTATTTTTGCACTGTATTTGCCATTTCTGTACTGTGAAATCACTCTTTTATCTCTGTACTGTGATATGACTGTATTTATCATATCTGTACTGACATTGATGTGTTTCTTATTTTTGTACTGTTATCTAATTGTTTATTAAACCTGTACAGTGACATCATTCTGTATTTTCTGTGCTGTAAGGGTATGTTCACACGATGTATTGCGGCACGTACAGTACGCGCCGCAATACATTGTGTATTTCGGGAGCTTGCACTGATCAGCGCTTACTCCCGGGGCATGGACCCGCCAGCCCCATAGAGATGCATTACTCGCAGAACGTATTCGGCGCAAATAATTGACATGTTACTTATCTCCCCGCACGTACAATACGATTGCATTCTACGCGCAGGGGGACGAGGCGTTATCCATAGTTCTCTATGAGAGCTGTGGATTATCGTAATTGCGGCGCGCATCTCGTCGCGTATTAAGCGCAAATACGCGGCGAAATGCGTGGCGAATTTAGGCCGTGTGAACATACCCTAACTGTATTGTTTATTAAACCTGTGCTGTGACCACTTGCATTGCAAAGGTGAAGGGGGTGGCACTGTATACTTGTCAACTCTCCTGTACAAGTTGCCAAGTCTCCGGTGTGCCCACACCATCTACAGAAGGAGTCTGGTGTAATGTACAGCGGGCCTCTGCTGCAGCAACTAGGATCAAAGCTAGCTCTGATCCCGAACATTTAACACTCTAAAGACAGCACTCTCTCAGTCACCCATTGGAACTATTGCGGCACGATTATGAAGTGCCCATGGTTGCCATAGCAGCCAGAGGACAAATTATGGTCTCTGAGTCTACATGTCCAGGTACCTTTAAGAGTATCCCGTAATAGCCTGCCCATCACAGGTAGATTATAATACATACTCAAGCAAGGCCTATTTAAACCAAACAATTCCTTTATATAATTATCACTTTTTCCACAAGTTTGTCAAAGCTCACATAACAGGCCTTCATTGGGCGGTATAAGCCTGATGAACGCTGCTTGAGAAAGAAGGCGGTGCCTCCGAAACGTCCGTCTGGCGAGTGGCTGCCCCCATGGCTACTATTTTTGTTTGATCTGCACTTGAATTAATTTTCCAATGGAACTACATAGGACTTTATGATCATCAATGGACGTATCACAGGTTCTATATTTACATATATGAAAGTAATCGTGTTTTATACCCTAAAAAATTGACAAACTTGTGGAACAAGTGATAGTTATATAAAGATACTGTTTTGTTTGTTGGAGCAAAGGAGAGAGCCCAACTTTGGTCTATTTGTGATATACCCTGTGCAGCTTCGGTCAATTAATATATTTTTGAACAGTATAATACATAGCAATAAAAATGATCAAGCGATCGCATAGCCTAGTCCCGTTTGGGCCTGTAAAAAAAAGTGTAAAGCAAATAAATGGAAAATGTTTAAACAAATAAAAAGATAAACAGAAATAAACACGAAACCGTTGATTTCCCAATAAAAGTAACTTTATGTTGTACAACAACACATAACAGGTATTGACATGTCTGTAATGAACCATTTTATATAATGATTGTGTTACTTAATCTGAATGACAACACCATAAAAAAACATGCAAGAATTGCCCCTTTTTTCCATCTAGCCTCACTAAAAACAGATTCAAAAGTCATGTTGTGATGTACTCCAGCAAGATACCAATGAAAACATCAACTTATCCCCAAATAAAGCGCTTACTCTGCTTCATTGACACAAAAGTAAAAAAAAAAATGCTGGCTTTTAGCATATTTTGACATAAAAACTTTTTTTTTAAGTGGCAATTATGATGTATGGTT
Organism: Phyllomedusa bahiana; assembly: GCA_025379985.1. Classification (NCBI taxonomy): domain Eukaryota; kingdom Metazoa; phylum Chordata; class Amphibia; order Anura; family Hylidae; genus Phyllomedusa; species Phyllomedusa bahiana. The sequence continues at coordinate 14,276 of JAODAL010054747.1, read as the reverse complement.
TGAGGAGGAGCCTTTACAAGACATATGGCCTGAAAATATGGCACTGTAGTTTGTAAAAAGAGGCTGCAAACTGAGGTACAGCCCAAGGCAGCAAAACATCGAGCTACACAACTGAATGGGACATCACTGTGTCTTAAGTGTAGTGAAAAGCTAAGTGTAACTTGATAGTGTATATCAAAATTTCTCTACATATTTTGTAACTAATATAGGCATTTGACATTCAGGACTCTTGGAAAGATGGGGGATTTTTTCTCTGTCTTTCTTCTCACACAGTGATATATCCTGCAGATTATTACACTTCTGACCTCTAAAGATCTGCAGAATAAAACAATATGCTTTATCTGTGTTTACATGGGACTGCACATCTGTTTCACAAGTTGTTTATTTGGGACTGTGAATCTGTCTCACAATTTTTTTATGTGTGACTGCACAGCACAACTGTGTTCTTTCTTTTTGTGATTTACGTGGGACTGCACATCTGTCACAAAGGGATTTACATAGGACTTCAGATCTGTGTCTAAAAAGTGTTTTACGTGGGAATGCACAGTACAGCTGTGTTCTATGTCTGATTTACATGGAACTGCACATTTTTTATGTGTGCCTGCACAGTACAACTGTGTTCTCTCTTTTTGTGATTTATGTTGGACTGCAAAACTGTCAAAAAAGTAATTTACATAGGACTTCACATCTGTGTCACAAAAGTGTTTTACGTGGGATTGCACATCTGTGTCACAAAACGTGTATTATTTGTGACGGAATAGTACAGCTGTGTTTTCTCTATAATTTACATGGGACTGTGCATCTGCATCACAAAAGTGATTTGCGTGGGACTGCACAGAACAGCTGTGCTCTCTGTCTGTGATTAACATGGGACTGCACATTTGTGTCAAAAAAGTTATTTACCTGGGACTGCGCATCTGAGACACAAAAGTGATTTACGTGGGACCGCAAAGTACAGGAAAAAAAGTTTTGTTACGTGGGACTATACACTACAGCTGTGTTCTCTCTCTGTTTGGGATTTATGTGGGATTGCACATCTGAGTCACAAATCGTAATTTATGTGGGACTGCGCTGAGTCACGAAAGTAATTTACTTGGGACTGCACAATACACTGTGTTCTATGTCTGTGATTTACATGGGACTGCACATCTGTGTCACAAAAAGTGTATTACGTGGAACTGCATAGTACAGTTGTGTTCTCTGTTTGTAATTTACGTGGGACTGCGCAGCTGCGTCACAAAAGTGATTTGTGTGGGACTGCACAGTGCAGCTGTGCTCGCTGTTTTTGAATTTTTCTGGACGACATTTGGTCACAAAGGTTATTTACGTGTGACTGTACATCTGAGACACAAAAGTGATTGACGTGGAACTCCACAATACAGGTGTGCTCTCTGTGATTTACGTGGGACTGCGCATCTGAGACAAAAATGATTTATGTGGGACTCTACAGTACAGGTTTACTCTCTGTCTGTGATTTACATGAGACTGCACATCTGAGACAAAAGTGATTTATGTGGGACTGCACAGTACAAGTGTGCTCTCTGTTATTTATGTGGGATTGCACATTTGTGTCTCTCTCTCTTTCTGTCTCTCTCTCCGCTCCCGACTGCGACCTGAGCAGGATATTCCACGCAGCCAACAGCCAGTAACACATTTGCTGGGCATAACCCGACCTGGGCACACATAAAACATCCCAGTCTCATAAACCACTTTGCTAATGGTATCCTAGGATGGACATGCTTACATTTTGAGTCCCCTCATTTTAAACTATTGTCTTTGTAGTGAGACAACCCCTTTAACTCTGTTACGTAACATAATGTTTTTTAATTAGCCCTTTTACTGGCCCATGCACAATGTACTATGAGATGTATTTACTATGATGAGGACAAATTCATAAGGAGAGGAGATGCTACTCAGGATAGATAGTGGGGAAATGAAGAAGAGGAGAACAAAGGCTGGTTGGCTGGATACCATCAAGAATCACACTGGAAAGTCAAACAATTAAATAAAGTTGTGAAAAACAGACAAACATGGTGAAAACTGGCCTACAAAGTATCCAAGGGTCAGGCACGAATAAGTTAATAGAATAGAAGACTATGACATCACTTTGTTTACTATCCTCAAAGTGTACACATGTATTTATTATATCTGTGCCATGTTTTCCTTGTTCAATATCCCTATACTACGGCATCACTGTGTTCATTATCCCTGTACTGTGTCATCACTGTTTCTTATCCCTGTAATGTGACAATGTTGTGTTTATTGCCCTTATACTGTGACATCACTGTTTTCATTACACTTGCCCTGTGGCATCACTTTGTTAATTACTCCTGTAATGTGACATCACTGTTTTATTTTCTAAGTTCTGGGTGTATTTTCAGGAGAGTAGGTATATTAGGAGCAGTTGTACTGTGACATCACTGTGTTTATTATTCCTGTACTGTGACATCACTGTGTTTATTATCCCTGTACTGTGACATCACTGTGTTTATTATTCTTGTACTGTGACATCACTGTACTATCTCTGTACTGTGACATCACTATGTTCATTATCCCTGTACTGTCATCACTGTGTTTATTACCCCTTTACTATGACATCAATGTGTTTATTACCCCTGTACTGTGACATCATTGTGTTTAGTACCCTTGTACCATGAATCTCTGTGTTCATGTGATGAGGACAAATTCATAAGGAGAGGAGATGCTATTTAGGATAGATAGAGGAGAAATGATGAAGGGGACAATAAAGGCTGAGTGGTTGGATACCATCAAGAATCACACTGGAAAATCAAACAGTTGTGAAAAACAAGCAAACATTGTGAAAACTGGCCTACAAAGAATCCAAGTATCCACGACTAAGTTAATAGAATAGAAGACTATTCCATTACTTTGTTTATTATCCTCGAAGTGCACACATGTATTTATTATATCTGTGCCATGACATCACTGTGTTCATTAACCCTGTACTTTGTCATCACTGTGTTCATTATCCCTGTACTTTGTCATCACTATGTTTCTTAACCGTGTAATTTGACATCACTGTGTTTATTACCTCTGTAATGTGACACCACTGTCTTATTATCCAAGTTCTGCATGCATTTTCAGAGTAGTTATATTAGGAGCAGTTATACCGGGGAACTGATTTGATAGATGGCCCAATAAAAAAAGATACCAGTACTCTAATTTAAGGATCCTGGAACTTCCGGCATCTGGATAGTTCTCCAACCCTGCATGGTATATATACAGTACATCCTCATTACTTTTAGCATTTCCTTTCACTAAAAGAAATGAAGATTGACATCCATATTATGAACAAGATCCTACTCTTCGTCTCTATTATAGCAATGCGCTGTAACATAACGTATATAAGTGCCCTTTCTATTGACTTACATTTACGTATCATTGTAATATTGAGATATAACATTGCATACCATGTATAATGAGATTGTTTATTGAAATACATTGATCCCAGCTGATAGATTTAGGTAGCAAAATGATCACTGTTTGCTGCTTATATCAGAGCTGTAATGAAAGCAATGCAGACACTTTGGAAGTGTTGCAAGGTTATGATTGTCAAAACAGATACAACATAAAATTGAGTTAAATTTGTTTTGCAGTCAGTGTTTCTTCTAAATTCACCTTTGGGGAGACTCTACATGTGCATTTCATGATGTAGCAGATATTGTGCCAATTTCCAGAGAATATCAAGATGTTCAAGAATGATTGTTACAGCTTCCAATCATTCATATTTATACAGTACATTTAAAGAGAACCTGTCACATAGATTATGCCCCCCTTGCTGAGGGCAGAACAAGCTAGAATCAGACCTGCTGTTTCCAGCGCTGTGTCCCTTATTCTGTAAGATGCTGTAGTTTTCGTGTATTTAATGCTCAAATCTGTAGTTTTCAGCCAGAAGAGTCATTCGAAGAGTCCTTCAAAGAGTCAGTTTTTTTCAAATCCGGCGAATCGGAGGCTAGCCCCGCCCACCTCAACTGATAAACCTATTACTTTGAATAGGTAGAAACATGAGAATAACTGTCAGGTGGGCGTGGCTAGGCTTTGGTGGGCAGAGCTAACACCTACTCATCAATAAGATTTGAGGGGTAAATGCTCTAAAACTGTTGCATCTTACAGAATAAGGGACACAGCGCTGGGAACAGAACGTCTGACACTAGCTTGTGCTGCCCACAGCAAGGGGGCATAATCTATGTGACAGGTTCCCTTTAAGGCCACATGTATGAAAACTGTCTAGTTCTAAAATTCACTTTGTTTCCTATAGCAACCAATCAGCCCACCCCTTTAATTTCATATAGTGCTCTGGAAGATTGAGAGGGGCGCTCTGATTGGTTGCTATGGGAAACAAAGTGAATTTTAGACCTAGACAGTTTTCATACATGTGGCCCTTAGTGTTGGACAGGGGTGCCTAGTGCCCACCAGAGGAGTTTATTCTAGGGGCCCACCCCAAAGCTACTATACTGTGCCTATCTGCCTCCATCAGTGCAGTGCCCCCACCTAGTCGTACTTCAACTTATACAGATTGGTGTGATGAAATCATTACTTTGACCTGTAATCAAGATGGGGTGCTGGGTCTCCTGTGTCTCCCTCACCGAATTGCAACAGGACACCGGGTGTGTAACGGTCCCGGACGTAGAAGTGGATCCACTGGACCACCGCAAGTGATGGTGTAAGCCACGCCAGGGACGGAATCTAAGTAGGTCCCGGTTTTCACCAGAGCCCGCCGCAAAGCGGGATGGATTTTGCTGCGGCGGGAGTCTACCAGGTCGTTAAACCCCTGATGTGACTTGCTTGCCGGTGGCAGCCGAAAGTATAGCGTGGTGCAAAATCGAAAAGACGGCTCTAGTCAGGGACAGGCGAAGGTCAGGACAAGCGGCTATGGTTCGTGGTCATGGACAGGCAGACGGTCGGGGAAGGGCCGGAGAGATTCGTGGTCAGGAGACAGTAGCGAGGGTACTGTACACGCAGGGGCGTCGCTAGGCTGTTTTATTCGGGGCTCGGGCCCCGAATAAAACCCCCTGTGCCTGGAGCACCGACTGGCTCTTCAGCTGCAATGTGGTCCGCTGGAAACGCACACACAGCTGAGGGCTTCTGCGGGGAAAGAGAGCGAGCGCTCCCTGCCCCGCGAACAGTGTCGGACCCGCAGGTCCTACCCCGCGAGGCTGCCGGGTCTCACAGCGCGGGGACCCGCCGCGGCCCCGTGCGCCTCAGGGGGCAGCGTCGTGATGACATCACGTCTTTCCCGACGCTGCCTGCCCTAGGGCGCACAGCGCTTTCATAGGCCCATTGCGCCCGAGGAGCTGCCGGAGGGCGCGGGTGAAAGAGGACGGAGCGTGCTTGCGGGGGAGTTAAGGTGAGTATTAATGTTGTTATTTTTATAGCGTTTACCTGCCTCAGTGCCCCTATATACTGCCTGTGCCCCTATATACTGCCTGTGCCCCTATAATGCCTGCCTGTGGCCCCCTTTATACTGCCTGTGGCCCCCTATATACTGCCTGTGGCCCTATAATGTCTGCCTGTGGCCCCCTCTATACTGCCTGTGCCCTTTTTATACCTGCCTGTGGCCCCCATATACTGCCTGTGACCCCCATATATTGCCTGTGCCCCCATTTACTCCCTGTGCCCCATATCCCTGGCTGTGGCCCCCATATCCCTGCCTGTGGCCCCCACATATGAGCTTGTGCCCTATTTACGTGCCTGGTGCCCCTTTATACCTGCCTGTGCCCCCATATCCTGCCTGTGCCCCCATATACCTGCCTGTGGCCCCCCATATACTGCCTCATTGCCCCCATATACTGCCAAAGTGCCCTTTTATCCCTGCTTGTGGCCCCCATATACTGCCTCAGTGCCCCCATATATCTGGCCCTTGGACCCTATATACCTGCCTGTGGCCCCATATACTGCCTGTGCCCCCTATTTACTGCCTTTGGCCCAAATATACCTGCCTGTGGCCCCTTATACTGCCTCAGTGCCCCCCTATACTCCCTGTGGCCAACCATATACTGCCTCAATGACCCTATATCCCTTTCCCTGTGGCACCATATAATGCCTGTGCCCCCCTATACCTGCCTGTGCCCCCTATATACCTGCCTGGGCCCCCTATATACTGCCTAAGCCCCCTATATACCTGCCTCAGTGCTCTTATATAACTGCCTCAGTGCTCCTTATACTGCTTCAGTGCCCCTATTATTCTGCCTCAGTGCCCCCATAATACTGCTGTGGCCCCCATATAGCCGCCTGTGGCCCCCATATACCTGCCTGGTGGCCCCTTATACCTGCCTGTGGCCCATATACTGCTTCAGTGCCCCTATTATACCTAACTGAGGGGACTGCTATACCTAAATTTAAGGAGTTGCTGGAAATGTGAGGATTCTAAGATATTTGGGGTCCAAAATCCTCAGGGACGAGTTTTGGGCCCCGGGAGCAATCAGCTTTAAAGGTGTTGACCGGATGGAGAAGAAAGGGGAAAGTAAACCCGACGCTGATCAGAAAAGACGTCTCCGGTGAGTTACTAAATGTAACTGCAGTGTAATCACTTATATGTCTGCAGAGTCTAATACAACTAGTATCTACTACTATATGGCCCCTGTATGGTGGTGGGATATGTAATCAGAGCCTGTTTTACAGCTGGTAGTCACATGTGGGGTCGCCCTTTGGTCAGGGTTGGCAGGTTATTTGAGCCTTAAGTAGTAAAAAGTTTTGGGTCTTGATTTTGTAGGAGTGTTTTTAGTCAAATCACTTGTTGGTAGATTTGCTCCATGTATCGGTGGATTATTTGGTGATTGTTTAGGGGTATTGTCATATGAAGGTGAGAAGTTCTGAAAAAGTAATTTGTCATTGGTGATTTTTTTCTGTACAGGTGATGCTGAGGAGATGGACGGGATCTGTGTGGGATGTGCAGAAAATTAGTGGACAGGAACAGAAGGTTTTTCTCTGTAAAAAAACATCCGCAGTTCCAATGAGGCGGGAAAAACATAAAGGGCCCGAGCCCCGGATGTTTTAGGACCCTAGCAACGCCCCTGGGTACACGGTAGATCAGAACGAGACAATAGGGAATGCTTTCTCAATAGGCAAGGCACTAAAGATCCGGCAGGGAGTGGGCGGAAGCACCCAAAGTGTTGTAAATAGCCCCCCAGGATCTGATTGATTCTCTCCACTTGGCCGTTCGTCTGCGGGTGGTAGGCGGAAGAGAAATCGAGGTTTACCCTGCAACCGAGAGCAGAGGGCCTGCCAGAACCTCAACACAAATTGGACCCCCCGATCCGAGACAATATGCTGAGGTAGTCCGTGTAGGCAGAAGATGTGGAGAAAAAACTGGCTGGCCAAATGGGGGGCAGACGGCAGCCCTAGCAACGGGATAAAGTGCGCCATCTTCGAAAAAAACGGTCCGCGCCCACCCAGATGCCCGTGTTCCCCAAAGATGGAGGCTTTTCCGGGGGATGAAATCCATCGCACATGAGCCCAAGGGGCCCCTAGGGAGGGCGAGGCTGGAGCAAACCCTGGGGGTTTTTGTGGTGGGGAGGTCTTGTCCGGCAAAGTAACGCGGGCCCTTCACAAAATCCTTGTTTCCCCTAGCAAGTTTTGGGCCCCCAGAAAAAAAAGGGAGTTAGGGGAAGGTTTGCAGCTCCTGGGTGACGGCCACTAGGAACGTGCCCCCATTTCAAAATTCTCCTGCGGAGCGCAGGCGGACGTAAGTCTTCCCCGGGGCACCTTTCGCAGACCCATGGAGCACGAGATCGGCGTTCGGGGGAAATTAGTGCGGGGGCGTGTTCCCACCCAACACATCGGAGACACGGGAAGGCATGGCCCTGAGTTTTTTGCTGGCCGAAAATGTATCTAAAAATTGAAGCGCGAGAGAAGAGAGACCCCCTGGCTTGACGGGGGTTTGAGGCGTTGGGCCGATTGGAGATATTGAAGTTTTTTGGTGGGTAAATGGTGATGGGATAGGTGGCCCCCTTCCAGAAGAAAAACCCCATTCTTCAAAGGGTGCTTGATAGAACTCCGGCCCCCCGAGGGTTAAATTTTTTCCCCCGAGGGGAGAAGGTTTGGAGAAGAAGGCACAGGTGACCATTTTTGCCTTTAGGTAAATTTCGTAAAAATTGGCCGCCCCCCCCCTAGGGGCATCCACCCCCAAAAGAATGGCTTCTGGAATCAGGTCTGGTCAAGCGGGGCGGGCGAAGTCTGCCTTAAGTGAACAAATGCCTTTTCGGTTCTGGCGGCCCTGCCTAGGGGTTGGTGTTCTTTTTGGGTAAAGTGCAAAGATGGTGCCCCCAAGGTAGATAGTGCAGAAAAAACTGAGATGTAATTCGAGAAGCCGGAAGGTTTTTTTGCTCGTAGGCCTGGGCCCACTGCAAAACAGCGACAATTTGGAGGTCAACTGAAACCCCGGGTCGAGATGACGTAAAAGAACGGGGGGCGGGTTTTGGTGGAAGGACATTTTTTAAATTTTTGGTAGGGTGGTTGGCCGTAACCACTCAAAACCAGGCGGACATGACAGCGATGAGTTACATCGAGAAAACCCGAATGTCGTCTAGTAGCCCCAACTCACCGTGTGAGGGATCCGGAAAAGATATGTCACAATTTTTTGGGAAAGGGTGCTGGGCTTTGCACAGCCCGAACGGCCTGACGAGTATTAAATGCCCACCCCGGGGTTTTTAAAAGCAGTCTCCCTCATCCCCTTGCGAAGCGGATGAGGTTAGGCCCCTCGCAGGTCAATTGGAGAAAATCTTTGCTGCGAGTCGGTCAAACAGTTCTGGATCAGCGGCAAGGGATAGCGGTTTTTCCAGTGATTTTGTTAAGGCCCTGATGTCGATTAGGGCCCGTAGGAGCCTTTTTTTCTGCACGAAGAAAAATCCTCCCCCCGCCGGGGAGGGGATTTCGTATAAAACCCTTCTGGGTTTTCCCGAATGTGGGCAACATGGCCCTGGGTCTCCGGTACCGACAAGGGGAAAAACCCTGCCCCTAGGGGATGGTTCCCGGAAGTAGATCAATTGGGAGTAAAGGGGCGATGGGGCGGAAGGGTCTCGGCCTGCTTCCCCGGAAAAGACGCCCCGCTAACCCCGGTATTCCGGGGGCCCCGGCCTGGAGGACGGTTGGGGAAAGGGAAACCGGAGCGCACCGGGCGGGTGCACCGAAAAGAGTTCCAGCGTCAGGTCCCCAGCGCTTGACCTCCCCTGTTTTCCCAAAATTTAAAGCGTAGGGGCATGGGCGCAGCAGGAAGCCCCAAAGGATCGCTGGGAAGACGAGCAGACGTAGAGGGAGGCTTCTCCTTGTGCAAGGCCCCCGGGGAGGGTCACCGGCTTGGTCCTGTAGCGGATGGCGTCTCCAAGCGCTCCTGTGCCGAGGTTTTTACCACGGTTTTTCCCGTCTAACCATGGAAGTGGTACCAGGATAAAAGGGGGCGTGGATAAAGTTCTCGGCGGAAACCGGGGGCCGGAACGCAGGAAACCGGATACAAGCCCGAGTCAGTCCCGATCTCCACGGGATAGTTTGGGTGGAGAGGAAGAGTTCTCACCAGGGATGCCCCCCAACATGCTAGGTGCGGCTGTTTCCCGTCGTTGGGGCGAAGCGGCGTCCCTGAAAATTATCTGGACTGGCGCAGTACAGACATAGTTTTGTGCCCCCGACGGGATAATTCTTGTCGAAATGTGGGCTTGATCACCTGCTGGTTCTTCCCAGACGGTAAAGGAAGCGGGAGTGGAGGGCCCCTTTGGAAACCCGGAAACCCGGGGGCAGAGGGGGGGTGGCCCCAAGGTCGCGTCTTGGCGGAGTTTCTTGCCTCTCTGCGAAGCGCAGTTTGGGGTGGCAGGTGGATTAATTTTTTCTTAAAGAGGTGGGCAAATCTCTTGCTGCAAGGGCGTCCTTTTCACTGTGGAAAGGTCCTGCTTAAAAATGGACACAGGGCGGCGTATTCAGGACAGCTCCCATGCCCGGGTGCGAAAACTGTACAGGTAATCTCCCACTGAAATTTCACCTGGCGCAGGTTCAAGAGTGCCCTCCTGCAGAAGATGCGGAGCGTTAAACAGGAAAAGGTCCCCATTAATCAAGTGATGGGGCACTGGGTGAGGAATCCCTGCAGAGCTGTAATTTGCCGTCAAATTTTGGAGGCACCCAAAAGGAGCTTGGGTCCCAAGGGTTTGGCCTCGCCCGGGCCGGGGCGGCCCCCGGGGAGGTGGAGGTGCTAATGGGCGGTGAGAGTTGCTGCACCCTGGCGGTAAAAGATCCAGCTGTTGCCCTGCTCGGCCCGTTGTGAGACTGTCGGGCCAAACCCGCGGAGAGTCCGCCCCACTGGGCAGCGGTTTCCTTGGCGGGATCCAGGGGATTTTGTAAAGTCCCGGAATAGAATGGATCTACTGGACCACCCAAGCGAGGTGTAAGCCCCCGCCCGGGAAAGGAATTAAGTAGGGCCCGGTTTTCCCAGAGCCCCCCGCAAACGGGATGGACTTTTGGGTGGAGTCTACAGGGCGTTCCCCTGCATGACTTTCTTGCGGTGGGAGCCAAGTATAGCGTGGTGAAAATCGTAAGACGGCCGTTGTGGGGACAGGGAGGGTGGGACAAGCGGCTTGGGTTTGTGGTCTGAAAAAGGGAGACGGCAGGGGAGGCGGGGGAAGATTGTGGTCAGGGGAAAGTAGCGAGGGACGGTACAAGGTGACCCGTAGACAATGGGAAAAGCTTTCTCAATAGGCAGACATAAAGATCGGGAGGGAGTAGGCGGAAGCGCCAGGTGAAAAAGAGGCAGTGCCCGGCGGGAAATTTCCCCAATTTCCGGCGCACTGCCCCTTTAAATTTCCAGGCCGGTGCGCTGCGCCTTTTTGGCATGGGGAGCAGCGCCCGGGGGCGGAGGGTGCGGGGACCAGGGGCGTGGGGGGTGAGTACCGGCGCGCAAGGGGGGAGTGCGCCCCCGCCCGACACCCCGGCACGGCGGCACCCTTCCCCGGGGACAGGGCCCGGCCCCGGTTTGGGGCCCGAAACCCCGGGTTGCTGGCGCCGGCCGCAATATAGTGGTAAATATAAAAGGTCTAAAAATATACACTGCTCACGTAAAGTTAGGGATATTTGACTTTTGGTAAATTTCTGTTTAAATTTAAAAAGGGTCATGTACAAAAAACTGTCCAGGTCACAAAAAAAGACCTGAAAAAAACTACTAAAAACGTTTTGAAAATTTAGTTTTCGTCCACTGCCCCGTCAAAAGCAGCTGAAAAAACGTCAGTTTTTTGGCGTGTTTTCCGTTTTTTTGAGCGTCTTTGCTCTGCTTTTTAATGTATTCACAAATTAAGCCATTGGATGTAAACTACACCCTACAGGTGGAGTTAACATGTTAAGTAGTCACTTCCTTTACATCACTGTAGCCACTGTGAGCACATTGTCCTTTGTGTGCTGCTGCGTGCTACTACTTTATTACATTTTGCACCAGATTCTTGCACCAAAATCCACAAAAACCCACATTATCTTTGCATACAGCAAGATAACTTTATTAGCATCAAAATCTGTAAAGGAAAGGATTAGCGCCAAAATCCCAAAAAACGCATTATTGGCGTCAGAGGCGAGATAACGTTATTAGCGCCAAAATCTGTAAATAAAAATTATTTTAGTGCCAAAAAACGTAAAAAACGGATTCTTGCGCCAAAATCCATAAAAAAACCGAATTTCTGGCGTCAGAAGCGAAATAACGTTATTAGTGCCAAAATCTGCAAAAAAAATTATTTTTGTGCCAAAAAACTTAAAAAAACGAATTCTTGCGCCAAAATCCGTAAAAAAAACGTATTTTAGGCGTCAGAAGCGAGATAACGTTATTAATGCCAAAATCTGTAAAAAAAATTATTTTAGTGTCAAAAAATTTAAAAACGGATTCTTGCTCCAAAATCTGTAAAAAAAAAAACGTATTTCTGGCGTCAGAAGCGAGATATCGTTATTAACGCCAAAATCTGCAAAAAAAATTATTTTAGTGCCAAAAAACTTAAAGAAAGGATTCTTGCGCCAAAATCCGTAAAAAAAAACGTATTTCTGGGGTCAGAAGCGAGATAACATATTTTGGCGCTAATAAAGTTAAGAAAAGGATTTTAACATCAAAATCCGTAAAAAAAAAGATTCTTGAGCCAAAATCCGTAAAAAACTTATTTTCAGCGTCAGTAGCGAGATAACTTTATTAGCGCAAAAATATGCTTAGAAAAGGATTTTAGCATCAAAATCTGTAAAAAAAACTGATTCTGATGCCAAAATCTGAAAAAAAAAAGTTTTTTAGTGAAAAAATTAAATTTGCGCAAAAATCGTTAGCGCCCAAAGCATGATCATTTTATTAAAAGGTACAAAAAAGGACACATCAGACATTGTAGCAATTTTTAGATAAAATATAAGCTTTTTAACACCCACTATAGGTTGGACCGGGTCTTGGGGGTTTTATTGAAAAACGCGGAAAAAAAACGCAAAAGTCTATGGGGATTTACAGTTTTTTTTCCGCTTTTTTGAAAACGAAAAATGCTGAAAAAACTGAGTTTTTCTGTGCAGTGTAGGGCTTGCCTAGACTTTCTTTCTTGCCCATGCAACCAAATAAGAGTCCCTTTTTATTTCTTAGTGCTTGGTAAAAAGAAAGGGGAAAAACTTTTGGTTTCTATGGGCAAACAAAGAAAGTTTTACACCTAGAAGTTTTCATAAGTCCCCCAAAGTTTTGAAAAAAATTTTGAAAAAGGGTTTTCTGATACAAAGGGTTGTTTCTTGTTAAAAATCTTAAAAAATAAGTCACTGTGAAAAAGTGTCCAATAACAGTGTCCCCATCTATTCCTAGATGTCCCTTTGTATGGAATGCATCAATCCCAGGTAGCTATGTTAAGACCTGTTTGTTTCTCTATTTGGTGCCGAGTGGGCGTTTGCCAGCTGGTGTCCTCAGCAGCTTGTACTGCAGGGCAGTTGTAACCCGTAGAAACCGTAAACCGTCCCCGAATTCAAAAAGTGAAACCGAAAAAAAGCACTGAGGTAAAATGAACTATTTTTGTGAGCAAAAACCCCTTTTTTAAAAAAGAATGGACCCTCTTTAACTTTACAATGTACATTTCAAACTGTTCTTTTGTTTCCCAACTGGCGAGGTCCTGTTTTCAGTTTTTAAAGGGGTTGTTTGGACTCATGTTTATCAAAATGTGAACAGCATAGAGGGGAGGAATTTTTAAAAACCCCCAATTAAAATTTTCCCCCTTAATTTATTGGGTGTTCGGGGATCAAAAAAAGGGTTTATAAAATTGCCATTATGGTCTTTGTTAGAGACAGCAAGTTTTTTTTGAAAAAAAATTTTTTTTTTTCCCCTAAAAAAAAAAAAAAAACTAAAACATTTTGAATATCCCACATTCTAAAGTTAAGAGAGGGTTTTTCACTTATTTAAATTTGGGAAGACATTTTCAAGAAATGTAATGTTCAATTTGGGAAATTTAAACCCAAAAGCCAAAAAACCCCTAATTTTTTGGGGAGTTTTTGTGTCCCCTCTTTCCCGATTGTTAAATTTTATATTTTTTAAAAATTTAAAAAAAGCTATACCCAAAAAAAAACTAAGTATAAAACCATTAATAGTCATATAAAAAACCCCAAACAAAATCCAGAAAAAGGCTTTGGTGAAGGAGAGTTTTTTTTTTCAATAAAAAAATTATTGGCAGGGGGGTTTTTTTAAAAGGGCATGGAAAGGGGCAAAACCAACGCTTTTTGGGTTGAAAACCCTCCCACCCTTGTTCAGGGGCCAAAAGGGCCATACCCAAAGTAAACATTTTTTAAGGGTAGGGAAAAAAACCATATGTGTTTTCATGCGTAACATCCTACAAGTTTTAACTTTCAAGTTTTTCATGAAAACCCTTTTAAATTTGGTTTGGGGGTTCCGATTGGCGCCCCCATCCCGGGTTTGTCAATTTATTTAAAATTTAAAAAAGCAAAAAAATTTTGCACTTTCCCTTTTGCGTTTGATAAAAAAAAAAATTCCTTTTCTGGATTTTTTGGGCTGGGGGGAAGATCCCACCCCAATCCAAAGTGATTCCCCACTTTATATCAAAAACCTTAAGTGGGTTACATTATTAAGGGGGAAAAGTAGTCACTCTAGAAACCCCATTTTAAGGGCTATCCCTGGGAGAATTTTAAAAGGAAAGGGAAAGAGCCTGTACTGGGGGATGCTGATTATGAAATAGAAAAAAAAAACTTTCTTAAAAAAGACTAAAGGACAGAGGATAAAAAAAATTTTTCCAAATTAAAAGAGCTTTTAAAAAATTTGGAAAAAAAAAACCCTCAAAAAG
>JAODAL010054746.1:0-24433 GCA_025379985.1 Phyllomedusa bahiana | reverse complement strand
TAAATTTTCGCTCCATGTTCAGAAAAAAAAAATTTGAAAAGGGTAGGGAAGATTTTTTGGAAAGTCCCTTAAAAAAAACGGCAAATCACACTATTCTCAAATCCCTAAAATCAAAAAAAAATTTGCGGATTAAAATTTTAAAAAACTGAAAAATTAATCTATCAACAAAGCTTGACTGACCAAAAGTAAAAAAAACACCTTTTCCTAAAATTTTAAACTAAATAGAAAAGGGGTATTTTTGGCACCAAATAAAATTTCACCGGGTGACTACAAAAAAATTGCGTTTTCAAAATAATTTCAAAGTAGTCAATGAACAAAGTTTTGACTGCCCAAAAGGGAAAAAAACACCTGTTTTAAAAATGTAAAAACGGAAAAATAAAAGGGTATTTTTTGGCACCTATAAATTTCACATGGGTGACTACAAAAATTGATGTTTTAAAAATTTAAAACCACAAAGTACTCTTTTGAACAAAGCAAACTGACCAAAATTGAAAAAAACACCTGTCTGAAAGTTTAACGGGATAAAAAAAAGGTTTTTTTTGGCACCAAATCAATTAAACCTGTGGTGACTAAAAAATTGCTGTTTTAAAAATTTTTAATTTGCAAAGTGGGATTTTTAAACAAAGCTTGACTCCCAAAAGTGAAAAAAACCCCTGTCTGAAATTATAGGGATAAAAAAAAGGGTTTATTTTTGGAAAACCTATCAGTCCCAACCTTTGGTGACTGCAAAGTTGCTGGATTAAAAATTTAACTGCAAGGTGGCTCTATCAACACAGCTGGAAATGGGGCCAAATAAAAAAAAACCCGTTTTGAAATGTATACTGATAAAAAAAAGGTTTTTTTTTGGCTCCTATAAACCTTTTGGGACAACAAATTTGCTGGATTCACATTAACTGAAAAGGGTAGATCTTTCAAAAAAGGGCTTGCCCTGACCAAAAGTGAAAAAACACAAACAAAAAGTAATTTATAAAAAAAAAAAGGTTTTTTTGGGGTCCCTTTAAATTCACCTGTGGTGACTAAAAAATTCTGATTCACATTTAATTCAAGGGGGCCTCAAAAACAAACTGAAAGTGCCCAAAGGGAAAAAACAGGGTTTTTAAAAAATTTAATTCAAATAAAAAAAGGTATTTTTGGCCCCTTTTCAATTCACCTGTGCTGACAAACAAAATTGCTGTATTCCCATTTAACTGAAAAGGGCCCTCAATGAAAAAAAAAGTTTCCCCCAGGGCCCAAAGGGTAAAAAAAACACATATCTGAAATGTTTCAATAAAAAAAGGTTTTTTTTTTGGAAAACCTTTAAATTCACCTGTGCTGACTAAAAAAATTGCTGGATTCAATTTAAACAGCAAGGTGGCTATATAAAAAAAGCTGGAATGGCAAAATTGAAAAAAAACACCAATTTTAAATGTATACGGATAAAAAAAGGGGAGTTTTGACCCCTAACAAAGAGACCTGCATTTTACTAGAAAAAAGTGTATCCTAATTTTAATTTTCGGGCTCCCCAAATATCCTGGAAAAAATTTCCCAATAAAAAAAACTGTTAAAAATAAAGCTATTGCAGTGCAACAATGTTCACCCTAAAATCTTGGTGAACTATATCCAGTATTCCTTTTAAAAAAGCTTGTAAGTGTTTTTTGCCCTG
Source organism: Phyllomedusa bahiana (assembly GCA_025379985.1). Lineage (NCBI taxonomy): Eukaryota > Metazoa > Chordata > Amphibia > Anura > Hylidae > Phyllomedusa > Phyllomedusa bahiana. Next base: position 22,791 of record JAODAL010054746.1, on the reverse strand, counting down.
CGGGGCCCCTCCTCCCCCCCCTTCCCCCCCCTGACTTACAGCGGTTTGATGCCCCCTTTAAAAAAATCTACCTAACAAAAATAAAAACTCAAAACTCTGATCTAACTAAGTTGTAAGGATCACACTAAAAGTAGAGCTTTTCTGTTTAAGAATTAGAAAATTTCGCAGCTTGTGGACAAAGGGAGAGCGCACCTCCTACCCGCTCTGGAAAGCGGGCAGACATTGATCCTGAACAGGAAGGGCTGTTCTATGTAAAACGAGGTACCATGAATTTTTTCCCGCCAACGCAACCATACACATTCCCCGTCAAAGACTTTGCACACACCCTCTCACCCTGGGTCTATTCTGTAAGCTGATTTGCGCCGCCAAAATGACAAAGCGCCGAAAATGGCGCGATAGGGAATAGATTAAGCACAAAAATTTTAACCTAAATTATCGCTGATTAAAAAATCCGGGTCAAAGGGAAATCCCCTTTCCGATTTTCCCAAATTTGTCGATAATAATCCTCAACACAACGGGACCGACAAAATTGCTTTTAAATTTAAAATTTAAATGCAAGGTGCCCTTTTTATCAACCCAAAGCTGGACTGGGCAAAAAATGAAAAAACATGTATCTGAAATGTAAAAACGGGTAAAAAAACAGTAATTTTTTTTCAAACCCAAAAAAAGACCTTCGGTGACGGAAAAATTCTTTTAAAATTTAAATTTAAGTGCAAAAAAGGGCCCCAAACAAAAAAAGTGGGCTGGACCAAAAATTAAAAAAAAACGTACCCGAAAAAGAAAAAGGATTAAAAAAACGGTATTTTTTTTGCACCTAAAACTACACCTGGGTGAAATACAAAATTGCTGTATTGAAATCAAGTGCAAGGTTCCTCATCAACAAAGCCGGACTGGGAAAAGTGAAAAAACACGTTTCTGGAAAAATTTTAACGGGTAATAAACGGTAAATTTTTTTCACCTAAAAATACACCTGCGGTATGACAAAAATTTCTGGGAAAAGAAATTTAAAGGGGCAAGGTTTCCTCTATCAACAAAAACTTTGGGCTGGGGAAAAGGGTTAAAAAAACCCCGTATCAAAAAAAGTATACGGAAAATAAAAGTGGGAAAGTTTGCACCTAACAAATAGACCTGCAGTTGCTAGAAAAGATCTGTATCCTAATATAAGTTCAGGCTGGCCAACATACAAGTAATATTTCAACAGAAAACTGTTAATAAAAAGCCATTGCAATGCAATGTCTAAACTAAGTCTCGGCTGCACTATATCCACTATCCTTTAAAGAGCTTGTCTGTGTTCGCCCACGGACCCACCCCGCCGCTCCCCCAGTGACTTTACAGGGCTAGATGCTCCTTTAAAATTCTCAGCCTAACTACCTAAAATCTGCAAATCTCTAATCTACCTAAGTTCTAATGTTCACAGCTAAAAGTATAGCTGTCTCTGTGAACAAATAGAACAATTTCATGATTGTAAATCCTGTGCGTTTTTCAACTTGTCGACAAGAATCCCCTCAACCCCTATGACCTGACAACACTAGGAGAACAAGGGGTGTTTTCTATTGTTGTGTTTTTACCTGAAAATACACACCCCATTTAACGTCGCTACAAGCCCTGCTAATTTTTATGCTATTTCTTTTGCCAATTTAGACAGGGGGTAAAAATTAAGCCTTTATTAATGATAGTTACAGATTGTCCCCTAAAAGAATACATTCTAAAATCCGCAAAAAAACCGTGCCAAATTTTCCGGTACCCCAAAAATTCACAACCAAAGGTTAATTACAAGTTTTTCTGTTGTTGTGTACTGTAAATACATGCCATTTTAACAGCACAAAACTGGTAATTTTTGGTTGCTCATTTCTTTTGCACAATTTAGATCCAGGGGTTAATTAAGCCTTGTTCTGCTGTTGTGGTCACTAAAAGAAACATTCTTTTTCACCCTAAAAAAAGAAATTTTCCGTAGCATAATTCACAACCGAAGGTTAATTACAACTTTTTCTGTTGTTGTGTACCGTAAAATACACGCCATTTTAAACTCTACAAACTGGTAATATTTGGTTGCTCATTTCTTTTGTGCAATTTAGATCCAGGGGTTAATTAAGTGTTGTTCTGCTGTTGTGGTCACTAAAAGAAACATTCTTTTTCACCCTAAAAAAAGACATTTTGCCTGTAGCATAATTCACAACCAAAGGTTAATTACAACTTTATCTGTTGTTGTGTACCGTAAAATACACGCCATTTTAACTCTACAAAGCTGGTAATTTTTGTTTGCTCATTTCTTTTGCGCAATTTAGATTCAGGGGTTAATTAAGCGTTTTTCTGCTGTTGTGGTCACTAAAAGAAATGTTCTTTTTTACCGGCAAAAAAGAAATTTTGCCTGTAGCATAATTCACAACCGAAAATTAATTACAAGTTTTTCTATTGTTGTGTACCGTAAAATACACGCCATTTTAACACGCTACAAAGCTGGTAATTTTTGGTTGCTCATTTATTTTGTGCAATTTAGATCCAGGGGTTAATTAAGCATTGTTCTGCTGTTGTGGTCACTAAAAGAAACGTTCTTTTTCACCTCCAAAGAAGAAATTTTGCCTGTAGCATAATTCTTAACCGAAGTTAAATTACAAGCTTTTCTGTTGTTGTGTACCGTAAAATACACGCCATTTTAACACGCTACAAAGCTGGTAATTTTTGGTTGCTCATTTTTTTGCGCAATTTAGATTCAGGCATTAATTAAGTGTTGTTCTGCTGTTGTGGTCACTAAAAAAAACGTTCTTTTTCACCGCCAAAAAAGAAATTTCGCCTGTATCATAATTCACAACCGAAGGTTAATTACAAGTTTTTCAGTTGTTGTGTACCGTAAAATACACGCCATTTTAACACGCTACAAAGCTGGTAATTGTTGGCAGCATATTTCTTTTGCACAATTTACATAAAAAAACTACAAAGCCACACTTACAGCTCAATGGCTGGTGGATACACTGGATACCAGCAGCAGGCGTCTCTGGCCCTTGTGCTGCATGAGAAAAGATAAGAGGTGCCGTTAATTAATGAGCAAATGCTCTAGGTACTAGTTCACACCAGTATGCAAAATGCAACAGTATAACACATAGGGAGACTGCAAAAAATGCAACAATACCGATGAAAATTGCATACAAATAAAGCGATACAAAGGGTAACGCCATCTATACAGTTACACCATGCTGGGTTTCAGCTTATATCATCCCAGCACTTAGAAGGGGCACTGCACAAAATACTTGTATCCTAAGCTCCCCAGTATTTTAGGGCAAAAAGATAACATACTGGAAAAACATCAAAATATGAGGTATTTGTTCATACAGTAGCTACAGTACGCAAGCTCGCAAGCCAACGGCAAGGCTCCTCATTTCTTGTGAGTCCCTACACTATCAAAAAACAAAACCACAGAAAAATGGGACATAAATTACCAAAAAACTACAAGCCAAAACTTACAGCTCAATGGCTGGTGATACACTGATACCAGCACCAGGTGTCTCTGGCCCGTGTGCTGCATGGGCAAAGATAACAGGGGCCGTTAATTAATGAGCAAATGCTCCAGTTTTCTAGTTTCACACCAGTATGCAAAATGCCACAGTATAACACATGGGGAGACTGCAAAAAATGCAACAATACCGATGAAAATTGCATATAAATAAAGCGATACAAAGGGTTACGCCATTTATACAGTTACACCATGCTGGGTTTCAGCTTATATCACCCACAAAAAAATGGGCAAGCTGCCCAGCACTTAGAAGGTGCACTGCACAAAATACTTGTACCCTAAGCTCCCAGTATTTTAGGGCAAAAAGATAACATACTGGAAAAATATCAAAATATGAGGTATTAGTTAATACAGTAGCTACAGTACGCAAGCTCGCAAGCCAACGGCAAGGCTCCTCATTTCTTGCGAGTCCCTACACTATCAAAAAAACAAAACCACAGAAAAATGGGACATAAATTACCAAAAAAGCCACACTTACAGCTCAATGGCTGGTGGATACACTGGATACCAGCAGTAGGCGTCTCTGGCCCTTGTGCTGCATGGGAAAAGATAACAGGTGCCGTTAATTAATGAGCCCTAAAATACTGGGGAGCTTAGGGTACAAGTTTTTTGTGCAGTGCACCTTCTAAGTGCTGGGTAGCTTGTCCATTTTTTTGTGGGTGATATAAGCTGAAACCCAGCATGGTGTAACTGTATAAATGGCGTTACCCTTTGTTGTGGTCTCACCGAGTGACCCAATGGTTCTTGATTCACACATCCACACAATCTAGCTCTGTTCACCTGTCGGGGAATCGTTAAGGGAGGCACATATGTGCAGAGAGCTTCCTCCGCCAACAAACAATAGGAAAAGACAAGTATACAACGTCCCATTGATCGTAGTAAGATGGATATAGGATGGCAAGCCAGTATAAGTTAAAAAGACATGTTTCCTTTATTGAGGTCAATATTAAAAAGTCACTATAGCTTCAAGTTCTAACAGTACAGCAAACCACTAACCGTACTCAACAGTGTGCAGTCGGATGTTCCTCTGGCAAAGACCGACGTGTTTCGGTGACGCACACCTTATTCCAGGTCTGGCTCATAGCATCCAGTCAACGTTTAAATAGAGACCGGGCGTTGTCTTATGTGCTAACAATTTTAACCCTTTAAGATCACAATTAAAAAATAGCATAATGAACATAGTAAAAACAGAGTAAAAACAAATGTTTAGAGGAAGTATCCTGCTTAAGTCACAAAAGAGACATCATGAGAGAACTTACAGGATCACAAAATTATAACATATAGAATAAATTGAAACAAATTAATAGTGGCAAAGGATGTCATATTTGACATTCAAACCTTGCGGTTGTCTAGTTCTCAATGTGAAGATCCATTTGGCTTCGCAGTTAAGTAGCTTTTCCCGTATGTTGCCTCCTCTAGTGTCTAGTGTGACTCTCTCTACCCCAATGCAACAGAAAGAGTGTAAATCACCTGCATGTATTTCTATGAAGCGTTTGGATACTGCAGACATAGTGGTTAGCCATAGCGTTTTTTTAGCGTCAGAGATATGTCGTCTGATCCCTGTTTTAAGGGTAGTGGATGTACATCCAACACACTGTTTGTGGCAACTTATACAGGAAATCAAATAGATCACGTTTTTGGTATTGCAATTTATATATTGCCGTATTTTGTAACTTTTGTTGGTAACATAGGAAATGAATGTGTCTTTGATATCCATAAAATTGCAAGTTAGGCATATGGTATGCCCACAACGAAAGGACCCTGAGGTTGTCAGCCATGTTTTGTGTAGTCGGTTTGTTGTAGAGACAATAGATCCTATATTAGGAGCTTTTTTTGGAAATAAATCTAACTCCTTTGTCCATAATGTTAGCAATATTAGGATGTGTGTACAAGATGGGGAGATATTTTTTGATAATTTCCACTACCTGGTTATATTCGGGAGAATACATGGTAGAGAAGGTAATACGTAAAAAAAAATTTTTGTTCTTTTTTTCTATAATTTTTATCTACTAATAGACTATCGTTTTGCATTAATTCAACTTTCTTTTTGGACTTATCCAAGGTTTTATCTGGATAACCTCTTTGTCTCATTTTTTCAATGTATTTCAAAATCCCTTTGCGAACTACAATTTCTTTTAGTACGAATCAGTTCCCCAGTGGATATATTGTGGATTACATGGTGTGGATGACAGGATGTAGCATGTAGTACTGAGTTCTGTGAAGAGGGTTTGGAGAAAGGAGTGACTGCAATATTTTTTTCTGGTAATCCTATTAACGTGACATCTAAAAAATTTATTTTATCCTGATGTGTCTGGTACGTGAATCTCAGATTCATAGGGTTATCATTGATATAATCTACAAATGAAATTATGTCATCAGAAGGGCCCTCCCATATCAAGAGCAGGTCGTCTATGTAACAACCATACCACCTGATATGGGAGGCAAAGGGATTGCGGTCGGCATATAAAAATGTCTCCTCCCTCATACTTATGTATATATTTGCAAGGGAGGGCGAGAACTTCGCTCCTATGGAAGCCCCAAATAATTGTAGAAAAAATTGTTGGTCAAAAGCGAATAAATTGTGGGTTAACAAAAACTCTGTCGCCATGATCAAGAATTCACATAAATTAGTCATATCCACTGTATTTATCCAAAACAGTTGTTAAATTGTTTAAGGGTAAGATATGTGGACGAGTATAAGCCAATTACATCACATGTCAACCATACAAAATCCTTTTTCCACATAACTTTCTCCAATTGTCCTACTACCTGCTTTGTGTCCCGTATGTACCCCGGAGTATATGGGATGAGTGGTTGTTGATGGAAGTCCACCCAAGCTCCCAACTTTTCTGAGAATGAATCTATACCCAACACTATCGGTCTGAGAGGTGGTGGAAAGATGTTCTTGTGTGTCTTGGGTAGAGAATGAATAATTGGTACTTTAGGGTAAGGATTGTACAACTGTTCTGCTAGGGTAGAGGATAAAACTCCCATACTGACCCCTTCTGCCAACAGTTTTTTCAGAGAATTTTGAAAAGGGCCTGTAGGGTCACTCATTAGATGTCAATACATGGCATGGTCCCCTAGAATATCCGTGTTGAGTTTTCTATAGAGACCAGAGTCGAGCACCACAACGGCACCAGCCTTGTCCACTATTTTTACTGTTATATGGGGGTTATTTTTGAGTGCTTGTAAAGCCAATTTTTCACATATATGTAAGTTATTGGCATATTTGGTATTATTTTCTCTTAAGGAATCTGCGAGCGAGATAAGATCTCGCTCGACACATTCCTGGAAGATATCCAAAACCTCCGGTCATGATTGAATATTGAAAACTTGAGAGCTACAGTAGCATCTGATCTATGTTCACTCTGTAAAGATCTAAATTCAGAGAGGATTTTTAATTCCTTAAATGACAGACATATTAGATGGTGTAGAGAAACGCGTCGGTCTTTGTCAGAGGAACATCCGACTGCACACTGTTGAGTACGGTTAGTGGTTAGTTGCACTGTTAAAACCTGAAACCATAGTGACTTTTTAATATTGTCTTCAATAAAGGAAACATGTCTTTTTAACTTATACTGGCTTGCCATCCTATATCCATCTTACTACGATCAATGGGATGCTGTATACTTGTCTTTTCCAATGGTTCTTGATTGGTTGACTAGGTCATCCACTTCCTCCCAGATGACATCTGACAACCCCAGTCAAGAGTCGGTGGGAACGTCAGACACAACCCTTAGTTGGCATGGCCCGGGAGCGGATCAGCGGGCCTCACCTGTCCTCAACCCGCCTCTGTCCCATCTGGTTCCCTCAGCCAGAGATCTACTATGTGGTCTGGGCTCAGCGTCACTATGTAGCGAGGATGAACAATTTGAGGAGGGCAGTCAGCAGCTACTTGACAGTGAAGAAATTGGGCCAATATTCCCTGCTTCTTGCAGTAGGCGGCAAAGTATAGATGTGGAGAGTGGCATGGGAGGTCATGTTGTGAGGGGTCAGCCTCTGTATACCAAGACCGGTGACCATACCAAGACCATACCAAGACCAGTGATGATGAAATACAAATTGATGATGATGTAACCGACCACACTTGGGAGCCGGGTGAAGCAAGGGCTTCATCATTTTCAGAAGAAGAGGGCGTCAGCTTGCGCGTCAGGCAGCGGCGCAGCCAGCAAGTGGGTTGTGTGGCCGTGAATCAGCAGGGTAGCATCAGTGTCAGGTCGGGAGCCAAGTGGCCACGGGGTAGAAAACCCGCTTCAGCTAGGCAGCAGCAGCAGTAGTCACTCAGTGCGGAGCGTTGGCGGTAAAATCAGATACTCGGTGGTGTGGCAGTTCGTTTATTTTCTTAGACACCGGAGGAGCTGAATATGAGTATATGTAGAATCTGTGGGCAGAAAGTGAAGCATAGCCAGGGAGATAACATTGGCACCACAGCCCTGCGTCAACACATGCAGCATCACCATCCGGTGGCCTGGTAGAAACGTGGCTCAGATGTGGTGGTCCATCCTGCCGCCGCAGAAACAGCAGCAGCAGCGCCCAGAGGCACGCATGCCATTGCAACCAGTCAAGGCTTCACCACCTCTGCAGAAAGGAGCTGATTCTCTTTGCCATCATCTCCCGGTCCAGATGCTCCTGCTCCTCGCTACTCATGGCACCAGCAGTAATTCAGCGCGGCGATGGCAAAGAGACACCAGGATGCGTCCACCCATCCTAAGGTGCAGAAGCTGACCATGCTCCTGTCCAAGTTGTTGGTACTGCAGTCCCTCCTTTACCAAATGGTGGACTCGGCACCGTTCAGAGAAGTATTGGCTTGTGCCGAGCCGAGATGGAGAGTTCCAAGCCGTAATTTCTTTTCCAAAAAGGCAGTACCAGCACTTCATAAATATGTAGAACAGAAGGTGGGCCAGTCATTGAGCTTATCGGTTTGTTCCAAGATGCATGGCAGTGCGGATGTCTGGAGCTGTAACTACAGTCAGGGCCAGTACATGTCCTTTACAGCCCACTGGGTGAATGTGCTTCCTGCCCAGGCACACCAACAACTTGGACAGGAGACGCCGCTTTCTCCTCCATGTTGTCAAACTGCGGCTCCTGCGCCAATTTCCGCCGCCTCCTCCCCCTCCTCCACCACCCCCACCATCTAAGCCTCCAAAAGTACTGCTCCATCATACCACATGTGTAGGGCACAGCGGTGTCACGCAGTTCTAAACCTGGCTTGCCTCGGCGAACAAAGTCACACCGGGGAGGAACTGCTCTGCGCCATGCAGCAATAAATCGATGTGTGACTTCCTCCACGCCAACTGCAAATCGGAACCATGGTGACGGACAATGGGAGAAACATGGTGTCCGCGCTGCACCGAGGAGGGATGGTCCATGCGCCCTGCATGGCGCACGTGTTCAATCTGGTTGTGAAAAGGTTCCTGAAGTCTTCCACCGATCTTCAGAAGATTCTGAAAATGGCCAGGAAACTGTGCATGCACTTCATCCATTCCTACAAAGCCAGGAACACCCTCCTCGAGTTGCAGCGGCAGAACGGCCTCCCCCAACACACTCTGATATGCGATGTTTCCACCCGTTGGAATTCCAGCCTGCACATTTTGGACTGTAGGAACAGAGAAAGGCCATTAACGATTTTTTGATGATCCAGGTGGACAGGAGTACTCCCCTGTGTAACTTTGATGTCAGCCAGTGGCAGCTCATGCGTGACACCTGCCGTTTGCTGAGGCCATTTGAGGAGGCGACGTTATTTGTCAGTCGCCAGGACTACGGGATGAATAACGTCATTCCACTGCTTCATGTCCTGGAACAGATGCTGAAAAATCTGTCTGGGCAGGGGACTGGAGACGTGTCAACTACATCTCGCGGCCACATGAGTCCGGTGGGGACTGAACTGGAGGAGGACTAGGAGGAGGACATTGGAGCAGAAGCATTGTCTGGTGAAATGAGTGGATTTTCTACCCAGGTGACAAGAGAGGAGGAGCAGGAGCAGCTGGAGGAGGTAGATGGAGATGAGGAAGACGAGGCAGATGACCCCCAAGCACCGTGGGAGTATACAGTAGAGATGAAGGCAGGGAACCCCTTGGAGTCACTTGTGCAGATGGCCCGCAACATGCTGATTTGCCTGGCTAGTGACAGCTGAATAGTCACCATCCGGCAGAGGGATGACTTCTGGCTCTCCACCCTATTGGACCCTCGCTACCGGTCCAAAATGGGAGCCTTTTTCCCCAGCTGCTGAGAGGGAGGACAAACTCAAATACTATAGGGAAATCCTACGTAGTCAGTTGGCCGCTGCCTATGTGCGGCATCGTTCCTCTTCTGACAGGTCTGACCGGGGGGGTTTTTCAGCGCTCACGTACTACTGCCGCGGCTGCTGGGGGAAGGTGTGGGGGTAGGAGCAGTACCAGCTCCATCAGCAGCAACCTAAGTCTGGAGTCATTGATGAGCAGCTTCCTTCATCCGCCTAGTGAGGAGGGCAGTCGCCAGCAGCAGCAGGACCTGAAGCAGTCCCAGAACCAACAGGTGGTGACCTACTTGGACAGCACTCTGCCACCCCAATTAGAAGATCCGCTGGACTACTGGGCAGCCAAACTGGATGTGTGGCCGCAACTTGCCGAGTTTGCAGTGGAGAAGTGGTCCTGCCCGGCTAGTAGTATAGCATCAGAGTGGGTGTTCAGTGCGGCAGGGGCCATCGTTACCCCAAGGAGAACCCGCTTATCCACGGGAAAAGTGGAACGACTGACCTTTGTCAAGATGAATCAGGCGTGGATCGGCCAGGATTTCCCAACACCAATGCCTTAGGCGTCAGACTACATCAGCCATGACGCCTCACTCTAACTGTGAGAAATGAGTCTTTGTTCAAACTACCTGCCTCAGCCACTATTCTGATGCCGCCACCTGTCTGATGCCACACATCTGCTGCCAGTTTCTCCATCTGCCTACCACCATCTTTACCAGGGATTGGTATTGACACCCACCTCCACACTCTGTCATTGTGCCACTCTGTGGCCTACTCCTGTTTTTGCCACCTCCAGAATGTCATTGTGCCACTGCCTGACCTCATGCTGCTGCTGTAGCTGTTGCCGTGCCCTCCACACTGTGTCATTGTGCCACTCTCTGACCTCATGCTGCTGCTGATGCTGCTGCTGTCACCTCCACACTCTGTCATTGTGCCACTCTGTGGCCTACTCCTGTTTTTGCCACCTCCAGAATGTCATTGTGCCACTGTCTGACCTCATGCTGCTGCTGTGGCTGCTGCTGTGACCTACACACTTTGTCATTGTGCCACTCTGTGGCCTACTACTGTTTTGCCACCTCCAGAATGTCTTTGTGCCACTGTCTGACCTCATGCTGCTGCTGTGGCTGCTGCCGTGACCTCCACACTGTGTCATTGTGCCACTCTATGACCTCATGCGGCTGCTGTGGCTGCTGCCGTGACCTCCACACTGTGTCATTGTGCCACTCTCTAACCTCATGCTGCTGCTGATGCTGCTGCTGTCACCTCCACACGCTGTCATTGTGCCACTCTGTGGCCTACTCCTGTTTTTGCCACGTCCAGAATGTCATTGTGCCACCGTCTGAGTCTGACCTCATGCTGCTGCTGTGGCTGCTGCCGTAACCTCCACACTCTGTCAGTGTGCCACTCTGTGGCCTACTCCTGTTTTTGCCACCTCCAGAATGCCATTGTGCCACTCTCTGACCTCATGCTGCTGTGGCTGTCGCCGTCACCTCCACACTCTGTCACTGTTGTTGCCACCTGAGCCCTCAGCTTGTTTTTTTCCAGCTTTCGCGGCCATGACTTTATCAGGCTACATTCCCGCTTCAGTTTTTTGGTCAGTTTTGCCCTCTTAAGTGCCCAGGGAATTTTATAATGAAGCGATTCTAAGAGCGGTGGCAGTCATGTGCGTGTCATACTAAAACACAACATTGTATGAAGACCAAACCAAGCTCCCTCTGCAAATTTAAGCATGGCACAACATTCTACAGCACTCTGCAGGCTCTGTGGAGCCTGGAAATAGCTTTTTTAACGCGATTCGTCCCGAAGCAATTCGGACCGAAACAAATTTTGTCGGAAAATTCAGCGGAGTCACTGAATCGAATTTTTGAGAAATTCGCCCATCTCTAATTGCCGCATGCGTAACGACCTGTCATATAAATTTGGCATGTTAAATAACCCGAACGGTGGACGACATTAAAAAAAAAACAATCAAAAATTGAATTTTTGTTCATCCCGCAGCACGTATAGTGGAATAAAAAGCGATTAAAAATGCCAAAGTTGTATCAATTAAAATGTTGGTTCATCCCACAAAAAAAGTCCGTACACAGCGCTGTATATGGAAAAATAAAAAAGTTATGGCTATCAGAAGATAGTAATGCATAAATATTGTTTTACACAATAAGAACACTTTGGCGGACATGTATGATAACTGTCTTGGTCTAAGACTTTCTTTGTTCCATAGCAACCAATCAGAGCACCCCTTTAATTTCCTATAGTGCTCTGAAAAAATGAAAGGGGCACTCTGGTTGCTATGGGCAAAAAAGAAAGTTTTAGACCAAGACAATTTTCATACATGTGTCCCTTTATTATTTTTTTAAAGCACTTCAACATAAAAAAAAATATGTAAACTGGGTATCGCCATAATCATATCAACGCACAGAGTAAAACTAACTTGTCCCGTATATGCTGAGCGCTGTTAAAAGTAAAACACTCTACTCAGATTGCAGTATTTTCTTCACCCTGCCATGATTGGGTGTTGTCAGAAGTGGAAGGCTATTCTGAGACATCTGGATCCAAGATCAACCGGGAGAAGTGCGAAAGTCTCTGGTTGGGAGAAGGAGAACCATCTTTTGGTCTTCCAGACACCCTTCCTGTACTCCAGCAGACAACAAAGATTCTAGGCATTGAATTTGGTCAGGGTGATTACCCAAGGAAAAATTGGGAATGCAGACCAAACAATGCCGCTCAGAAAGTAGATTAAAAGGGTGGTCTTTAACCCTGAGAGAGAGAGTTGATTTGATTAAAACTTCCCTTATCCCGTTATTCATCTATCTAGGCAGTGTGTGCATCTTGCCAGATTGTCTCTGGATACGGATCTTCAGTCTGTCTTTCCAGATGTTATGGGGAAACAGACTTAACCTGATCAAAAGGGAGGTGACATACTGACTGCACAAGGAGACTAAAGGGGTTAGGTATAGTTAACCCCATGGTATTTTTAACAAATACTTTTATTAAGATCAATATAGCGTGCCTTTGGAATGAAGGCTCTCCTCTGTGGGTAGCCTGCTGTCGAGAGTGGTTTCAGTTCCACTTCCAGGATTGGGAATCAGGAGGTCGTATGAAGGTCTTTCACGTGTCAGATGAATATTTCCCGGCTTATGTTGTCTTGACTCTGAAGTCCATCCAACGGTGGAGTCTGGGGATGTTTGAGATAATAACTCTCACCAGAAAATCACTGGATGAGAGAGTGTTGTCGACCCATTCTCAGAGTCCATTGGCCCTTAGGGTTTGCCAAGGCCAGGATCTTAGGGTAGGGTTGCGTTTGTTAAATTCGGTTAGGATCCCACTGAAGGTTTGGGATACGGCCTGGCGTTGCTTTCATGGTAAGCTGTGAGGAGCAATGTGAAGTTTTTAAACTCCGAGGACAGAGGTTGTCCTTGGGAGGAATGAGAAAGCATGCTTGAAAGCATGGAGCATTTCCTCCTCCATTGCCCCTACAATACAGAGGCATACAAGGGTGGGTACTTCCATAGCCTGGCTATGCAGAGTGGATCTATGGAGTATTCAAAAACCCTGGTGGCAGGAACCCTTTATTTACTTTATTTATAGTTAGTGTAGTGGTTGGGTATCACACATGTTGTGCATGGTGCTTAGTCTCGATGCGGCAAAAAAATGTTCCCAGGGAAACGGTGATGACCTGGTAAAGGTACACTCTGTGAAGTTTGGGAGGATGGAGGCCACAAGAGTATCAACTCTTTAGAGGGGGTGTTCCTTTGGGGTTCCCTGATCTGTCAGGCTTTACTATCCTGGTGATAGGTTGATACTATACACGTAGATTTTTGTTTTGTTTTGTAATCAAAGGAAGGTTGAAAGGTTTACAGACACTATGCCAGAGCCTTCAGAGGGAGGATAGGTATGAAAATAGCGTATATACAGTATGTATATTGGTAAATAGTATGTATATTTTGTAAATAGATTGTTTGACTATTAAAAAGAGACGGGAGGTATAGATAGGGTGGGAGGGAGTTTACAGGGGGGAGGGAAGAATGAGTATTGCGTCATTCATGAACTATAGACTGAGGACTGTGGACCTTTGAACTTGGACTGTGGACTTATGGGACCAGAACTCAGATGCTCAACTGTGGTGTTGGGATCGGGCGAGTTAGAGTTAAATAAAGGACATAGGATAAAAATATATAAAGGTATTTTGATGTGTAAAAATGTATATATAGGTATGGTTTTGTTTGCATATAATGTATAAAGGCATAGGTGGCCCATAGGGGAAAGGATAGATAAAGTGTAAATAGGTGTATGAGTTAGGATGTATGGGACTGGACAAGCCTAGATTTTGTATCAGTTCTGTACATACTATTGTAAATATTTGGTTTTGTCACAAGCTTTTGGACTCATCTTAGAACCTCAAAAACTATGAACCTCAAAATTTTTTCATGTATCCCAGGTAGCAGAAATGCTTTTTCGAAATTCCTATGTCCCCTTTGATAGTTTCTTTAGTTGATAGTGTGCTACTGATATTGGAATGTGTATGTATATAGCTGCCACACAAGTGTGCACCTATGCTCATTTTTTTCAAAAAGGTTTTTTGGATGTGCAAAAGCATATATTGTTTCTAGCTTGTGTAAGGAGGAGTGGCTTCCTCCATTTTGGTTTTCTGCACTCCACCCACCTTCACAGGTTTTTAAATCAGTACAGTGTATTTAGAAGCTGGTGCCTGAAGTATGGTGGTCTGAACAGTGCCCAAAAGAGGTAACAATAGTGTAGGACCCACTTGCATTGAGGTCCCGTTGAAGTTTCTGAGGTGGGCTTAAGCAGTTTTGATCAAAAATGTGAGCTAAGAACCTCAAAAAATTATCATGTATCCCAGGTAGCAGAAATGCTTTTTTTTAAAAAAATTCATATGTCCCCTTTGATAGTTTCTTAGTTGATAGTGTGCTATTGATATTGGAATGTGTATTCATGAACTATAGACTGAGGACTGTGGACCTTTGAACTTGGACTGTCGACTTATGGGACCAGAACTCAGGTGCTCAACTGTGGTGTTGAGATCGGGTGAGTTAGAGTTAAATAAAAGACTTAGGATGTAGTTGGATATAAGAAATAGAATAAGGTATAAGGAAAAAAAATATAAAGGTATTTTGATGTGTAAAAATTTATATATAGGTATGGTTTTGTTTGTATATAATGTATAAAGGCATAGGTGGCCCATAGGGGAAAGGATAGGATAAAGTGTAAATAGGTGTATGAGTTAGGATGTATGGGACTGGACCAGCCTAGGTTTTGTATCAGTTCTGTACATACTATTGTAAATATTTGATTTTGTCACAAGCTTTTGGACTCCTCTTTTAAAATTTTAATAAAAAAGATACATAATATGATTATGATCTTACTACCTTTCTTCCAACACGTTTCCACCAAATGGTGTATTAAGGTTTATTAAGAAACCCATGCCTATCCAATAATATTTTCAACAGCAGAATTATACATATCTTTACTATAAAAACTATATTTTTACCCATTCCGATGGTAAAGAGGCCCTCAATCAATAGGCAAACCAATTGCTATATATCTCAGTAGCTGACATTCGCACTACTGATTATACGACGCTGATATAACTGTGCATGCCCAAATACAAAAATATTGTCCTGGACATGCGCAGTAAGGCAACAGATGTCAGAAGTTAAAGATAAATGTCTGGATACATGGGGACTAAACAGACAAGGGTCCTGTAGTGGGCACTTGGGGCCACATGTATGAAAACTGTTTAGGTCTAAAACTCTTTTTTTGCCCATAGGTTACTTGGTGTCATTACATGTCTCATATTTACTGAGACATGCATGAACGGGGCTCTGACAGTTTTCTGCTATGCTTTGAGCCAAAAACCTGTTGCAGCTCTATTCGATAAATGTATAAATAGTTGTATGCAAAACTTTGGTGCCAGCTGCGACAGAGACAACACTTTTGAATGCAATAATTATTTCTCAACCAATACCACAAAAGTAATAAAAACTAATTTATGATAATTATCAACCTGTTTACAATTAAATAATATAAAATTAATATAAAATTGTATAATATAAACATAATATAAAATTAAATCCCCAAAATATAAATTACAGTACATTATATCATATAAAATTAATAATAAATTAAATAATATAAAATAATTAAACCAATACCGAATCTACCATAAATCCAGTTGTTACGTTTCAAGGCTTTATTGAGGTAAACATAAGTATACAGGAAAGAAAAAGGGAACTCTTAAAACAAATACAAGGGAGAGTGGATTCTTGGAACCACGGAGGCAGAACTCCACCCACCGCAGTAAGGGACGTATGATCTAGCCAAGTTGCAGGAATACTGTCTGCAAGATGTGGAAAGTCCAAAAGGGTCACAGATCAGGAGGTTGCAGATGAGGACAGGGAGGCTTGGACCACCGCAGGACAGAAAGTACTGCACAGGAACGCCGACTCCGCCAAGAGGTACTGCACAGGAGCAGCGACTCCGCCAGGAGGCACTGCACAGGAACACCAACTCCTCCAGGAGGTACTGCACAGGAACACCAACTGCGCCAGGAGGTACTGCACAGAAACACCGACTTCAACAGATGTTTCTTCCTGCTGGCAAACCAGCAGACACAGGCAGCAGTGTGTTCACTACAGAGAGTAAGGTGGAAATGGCATTCAACAGGAAATACAGTGACATACACATAAGACGGTCAAGTAATTTTAGCAGCCAATGAGATACCTACACCCTCAGTAGTGACGTTTTTGATTCCCCCCTGTGCTCTGCACTGATTGGCTGGCCGCCAAAACTGAAGGAAGCAGCTGAAAAAGGCGCCGAACGCCTGTGCCCAAGCCGAACTTTTTACCGAACTTGCGGCAAAAAATTTGGTTTGGCTTGGGTTTGGAAAAAAAACGTAAAGTTCGTGCCAAACTAACCATTTTCCGAATGGTTTGGCTCAACACTAGTCTTCACCATGGTGGAGTTTGGAGTGTGACCGATTGTGGTTGTGGACAGGTGTCGTTTATACTGATAACAAGTTCAAACAGGTACCATTACTACAGGTAATGAGTAGAGGACAGAGGAGCCTCTTAAAGAAGTTACAGGTCTGTGAGAGCCAGAAATCTTGCTTGTTTGTAGGTGACCAAATACTTATTTTCCACCATAATTAGCAAATCTATTCTTTCCAAGTCAGACTTTGTGATTTTCGGGATTTGTTTTCTCATTTTGTCTCTCATAGTTGAGGTCTACCTATGATTACAGGCCTCTCTCATTTTTTTAGGTGGGAGAACTTGCACAATTGGTGGCTGACTAAATACTTTTTTTTCCCCACTGTACTTACCTACCTACCTGGGAGACAGGCCCTATTTATCTACCTAACTACATGGGGGCAGGCCCTATATACCTTCCTAACTACATGGGGGGCAGGCCCTACATACCTACTTTACTGAAAGGGGAAGGCCCTATAAACCTACCTAAGTACCGAGGAGAGGCTCTATATACCTACTTAACTATCCGGGGCAGGACTTATATATCTAACTACCTACCTAGGGGACAGGACCTATATACCTATCTAACTATCTGGAGGGTAGGCCCTTTATACCTATCTAACTACAGGGAGACAGGCCCTATATACCTAACTAACTACTGTGGGACATTATATAATCACCTACCTACTGGGCAGCCCTTTATATCTGCCTAATAAAGAGGATCCTTTCTACTTTCTAGGGGGCCCTATATACTTACCTATTGAGGGGAACCCTCATCTGAAGGGGAACCTTACCTATTTCATAGGAAGAGTCTGCCTACTTATCTGACTAATTTTTAAGGTCTAACCTACTTAAAAGAAGCATCTTTCTATCCTCTTGTCTAATTCGGAAGGACTGTCTACTACTGTGTATGGAGTGTGTTCCTACCCACTAGTGGCACAAATGGGGGCCCAATAATCTACTATTTGTAAGTTAACATGTTTGTTAAATTCTGCAGGGACGAGTTGTGGCCAGGAGAAGTCTTCATGGCAGTCTGCACTAGATGGAGAAAGAAAAGGGAAGAGAACGACTCTTATCAGATAAAACGTCACCTGTGAGTTACTAAATGTAACTGCTCTGTAATCACTTATATGGCTGAAGAGCTTGTGTACAACTGCTATCTACCTCTACATGGTCACTGTATGGAGGTAATAGTGGTCTTAGTGTAATGGTTTATATTAAGTAACAGTACATTTTTTTTGTACTATTCAGTCTCTTTATGGTAGAGATATGTGATCATGATGTGGCGGTGTTCTTTGGTCCTTGCATATTATTATTATTATTATTATTATTATTATTATTATATTATTATTGATATTATTGGTCTTGGTATACTGGTTTGATAAGTAACATTATGGTGGTATAAGTCACTATATGGTAGTGATATGTGGTGGCATTATTTGTTTCTTGCATATTGTTTTTATTGGTAATATTGGTCTATGAACATTGGTTTGATTAGTAAAATTATCATTGTATTAGTCACTGTGTAGTGGTGATAATGTGGCCCTTTAATATGTACTGACCCGCAGAACACAGATAAATGTCAGTTAAACTGTTCAGTGTAAACTCCAACAAAACGAAACCCATAAAAAAAAGGTACAATTGCATTTTTTTCATGTTTATCCCACATTTTTGTTGGGGGGATGGGGCCCCATTTTAAATGAACTTTTTGCAGCACGTTACACTGCAGATATCCGCCATGACAAGCAGGAAACCGATTGTTGGAAAGTAGTGGTCCACAGATGGTGTGCAGGGGTGGTGGGGCCCAAGCTGAAGTTTTTCACCTGGGCCCATGAGTCTTTAGCTACATCCCTTGGAGAGACAGTGATTACACTCTCTTGATATGTCTCTCCACAACGTCCCTGAGCTCAAAGCAAGAGTTCTCCACAAGCCAGGTAGCATGACCTGCATTGTATCAGCGGGGACTAGATACAAAGACAGGAAAGAGGAAGGGTGGATGTAGGAAGAGCTAAACACTGAGGCAGTTGGCTAGCAGAAGTAGTGATAAGAACTGCTGTACTGCGGCCGGAATAGGTATGTCCCAGGCTTATGGAATTCCGAAAGTCCCTGTTCGTAAGCAGGGGACAGACGCAAGCTGGAACGATGTAAACCAGGGGCTGTCTGTACTAAATAAATTTCATTAAGAGTGTTCAATACTTTTTCCTTGTTTTATTTCTCATTGTTACACATAACCTAATTTATGGAAATGTATTTGATTTCTTTTCCAGAGTGGATTGGATGGGTTGTTACTAACATCTGGTGAGAATTTCATGGCAATATCACCTTTAGAAATATATTTACTAAGAAAATTGGTAATGTGTTCAATACTTATTTCACCCGCTGTATATCAAATAAAGAGGTGTTCCAACACATGTCGCCAATTTGCACTCTCCAAGTTTTACCAACACAGATCAACTGGCAGGTACAACTACACTGGTAGATTTCTCCTTTAGTTCTGCAATTAGCAAACTCCTGTAATTTATATACATTGTTGTACACAGTATTAATAAAGTATTTTGTCACTTTGATGTACCTACACCTTACAGGCTTCA
The DNA here is from genome assembly GCA_025379985.1 of Phyllomedusa bahiana. Classification (NCBI taxonomy): domain Eukaryota; kingdom Metazoa; phylum Chordata; class Amphibia; order Anura; family Hylidae; genus Phyllomedusa; species Phyllomedusa bahiana. The sequence goes on along the minus strand of JAODAL010054746.1, from coordinate 3,474 downwards.
CATCTGTGTGTACCACAAACCGTAGATGTAAGTCATAATTTTTGAGGAGGAGGAGGAGGAGGGATATAATGGCTTTGAAATAGCCTATCCCTCAGATTCTGTACTCTCCTATATCTAATAATGGGTCAAACATCCACCAATTCTGATATGATAGGGTTCCGTGTCAAAACAGGACCTCTCATAGCTAGTGCCAACTAGATATTAATCTTCCTTCCTGGAAAGTGACATTATTCTGAGTAATTATTCAATATAATTCTCATTATAGTTATCAGGAAATTCGTAAAGTCACTGCAAGGACAACGTTCCAGTGGGGCTCGCCCTCGTTGGAGTGGTTGCCCCATTATTTTTTAGGCAGTGATTTTCACATTTCTTGGCCATGATTAGGGTAATTATAGGGAGTAATAGACTGCATGTATTTTTAATACGGTATTAAAAGTTAAGTTTTATCTGGGATATCGTATTACTATATAGTACATGTTTTTTTGTTTGATCAATATTGGTGTTGTGAATAAGTTTATTATATTGAACAGGCCTATATCGGGCCTTTAGCGTTTTCTTTGATTTGTCTTAAAGTCAAGGGCCTTTTCATATATACTTCTCTTTCCATTTCTGATGGCCAATTTTCTATCAATACTTTCAACACAGATAAATGGCTAGCAGAGGTAGAAGGTGTTTTATCTAATTGAAAATTTTATGTATTAATTAAACCATCCCTTTTTAAAATATGGTCTTTAAAGAACCTAACATGAGGTACAAAGTAAATATAAAATCATGGTGGGAAGTAAATCCCTCAAAAACTATAGTAAAAATAGCATAGTGCCAAAAGAAAGTGACCCATCAAAGGGTCTGTTTTCATCATGTCAACTTAAGAGTTCCTGAATGCCAATATTGGTGGATGATAATGTGGACATTTTCATTAAAATTGTGAAAAGTGAAACCATAGAAAAAATGAGAGCAGATTTGAGGAGCCATCCCAAATCATGTAATCTGTTGAATACCAAGCACTACAGAAACTTGAAAGGGATAACTCACTGGTGATCAAGCCGTCGGACAAAGGGGGGAATTTGGTAATCCAGAATCATTCTGATTACCAGGACATGTGCCTTACTATCCTGAATAATAAGCACGGTCATGCCTTACTTCATCAAGATCCCACCCCCCTTTATCAGACCGAATTGAAGGCATTATTACAGAGGGCCTTTCCCAAAGGTTTGTAGACCGGGCGAACCCAGACAGACAGGCTGGCAGGCTTTTGAAAGGAGAATGGATATTATGCAGCCCAGACTCTGCTTTGACCCTGCATTGAAATGGGTATTTATTAACAGTTTTTGGTGAAATATTAGCTTGTATTTTGTGCAGCCTGTACTTATATTAGGATACAGATCTTTTCTAGTAACTGCAGGTGTATTTGATAGGTGCAAAAACTCACCTTTTTTTATCTGTAAAACATTTTAATTAGTTTTTTTTTCACTTTGGCGCAGCTAAAGTTTTTTTCAAAGACCCACTTTGTCTTCCCAATAGGATACAAAACTTTTCTAGTCACTGCAGGTGTATTTCATAGGTGCAAAAAACTACTTTTATATACCGTACAAAAAATTAATTAGGTTTTGTTCACTTTGGCGCAGGCCATTTTTGTTAAAAGACCCATCTTGTAGGATATTACCATACACAAATTTGCTAGTAATTGGTGTTGTATTTCATAGGTCCAAAAACCACCTATTATTATCTGTACACAATTTAATTACGTGTTTTTCACTTTGGCGCAGCTCAGTTTTGTTCAAAGACCCACTTTGTACTTACAATAGGATACAGAACTTTTCTTCCACCAGACCGCATTTCACAGGTATTCGCTAAAAACATTTCAGTTTATAATCCTAGTTGGCTGTAGGAAATTAGAGGGATTTAAGAATAGCTGTGATTTGCTGTCTTTAAAAAGAGACTGTCAAAACTCTTCCTACTTTTTTAAAAATTTTATCTTTCTGAACATGGAGCGAAATGCAGGTGGTAAGCGAGCAAAGAGGGTTGTAGGACATAGGGGTAGAGGTATGAGAGAAGGTGCTCCTTCCAGTGCTGGCGACAACACGCATGCCAGCGGATCGTCGGTAGAGATGGGCGAATTTCCCGAAATTCGGTTCGTTCACTTCGCCGAATTTCTCGGAAAAAAATAAATTCGTTTCGAATTACTTCGGGACGAATCACGTTAAAAAACAGCTATTTCCAGGCTGCACAGAGCCTGCAGGGTGCTGTAGAACGTTGTGCCATGCTTAAATATGCAGAGGGAGCTTGGTTTGGTCTTCATACAATGTTGTGTTTTAGTATGACACGCACATGACTGCCGCCGCTCTTAGAATCGCTTCACTCTAGAACTCCCTGGGCACTTAAGAGGGCAAAACTGACCAAAAAACTGAAGGGGGAATGTAGCCTGATAAAGTCATGGCAGCGAAAGCTGGGGAAAAAAAAAAAACTGAGGGCTCAGGTGGCAACATCAGTGACAGAGTGTGGAGGTGACGGCGGCAGCCACAGCAGCATGAGGTCAGACAGTGGCACAAGATATTCTGGAGGTGGCAAAAGGAGTAGGACACAGAGTGGCACAATGGACACAGTGTGGAGGTTACGGCAGCAGCCCACAGCAGGCAGCATTGAAGGTCAGACAGTGGCACAAAGGGCACAGTGTGCAGGTCACGGGCAGCAGCAGCATGAGGTCAGACAGTGGCCCAATGGGCAACAGTGGTAGGTCACGGGATCAGCCACAGCAGCAGCATGAGGTCAGACAGTGGCACAATGACACGTGTGTAGGTCACGGCCCGGGAGCCCACAGCAGCGGGATGAGGTCAGACAGTGGCAAAAATGGACACAGTGTGTAGGTCACGGCAGCAGCCACAGCCAGCAGCATGAGGTCAGACAGTGGCACAATGACACAGTGTGTAAAGGTCACCCGGCAGCAGCTACAAGCAGCGCATGAGGTCAGGGCAGTGGCACAATACATTTTGGGGGGGGCGAAAAACAGAAGTAGGGCCCCAGAGTGGGACAATGAACAAGTGTGGATGTCACGGCAGCAGCCAACAGCAGCAGCATGAGGTCAGACAGTGGCAAAATGACATTCTGGAGGTGGAAAAAACAGGAGGGAGGGCCCCAGAGTGGGACAATGAACAGTGTGGAGGTCATGGCAGCAGCCACAGCAGCAGCATGAGGTCAGGACAGTGGCACAATGACATTCTTGAGGTGGCAAAAACAGGAGAGGCCATAAATGGGGACAATGACACAGTGTAGGTCACGGCAGCAGCCACGCAGCAGCTGAGGTCAGAAAAGTGGCACAAAGACAGGTGTGTAGGGCACGGCATCAGCCACGCAGCGCAAGAGGCAGACAGTGGCACAATGAACAGTGTTAGGTCACGGCAGCAGCCCCGCACAACACGAGATAGACAGTGGCACAATGACAGGATGTGGTCACGGCATCAGCCACAGCCAAGGCAG
>JAODAL010054745.1:0-24433 GCA_025379985.1 Phyllomedusa bahiana | reverse complement strand
CCCACTATGACTGCAACACCCGCCATATGACCCGCAACTCCCGCCATTAGCCCCGCAACTGCCGCCATTATGACCTGCAACCGCCGCCACTATAACCTGCAACCGCTCCCACTATGACCAGCAACCGCCGCCACTATAACCTGCAACCGCTCCCACTATGACCTGCAACCGCCGCCACTATGACCTGCAACTGCCGCCATTATGACCCGCAACTGCCGCCATTATGACCTGCAACCGCCACCACTATAACCTGCAACCGCTCCCACTATGACCCGCAACCACCGCCACTATAACCTGCAACCGCTCCCACTATGACCTGCAACCGCCGCCACTATGACCTGCAACAGCCGCCACTATGACCCGCAACTGCCGCCATTATGACCTGCAACCGCCACCACTATAACCTGCAACCGCTCCCACTATGACCCGCAACCACCGCCACTATAACCTGCAACCGCTCCCACTATGACCTGCAACCGCCGCCACTATGACCTGCAACAGCCGCCACTATGACCCGCAACTGCCGCCATTATGACCCGCAACTGCCGCCATTATGACCTGCAACCGCCACCACTATAACCTGCAACCGCTCCCACTATGACCCGCAACCACCGCCACTATAACCTGCAACCGCTCCCACTATGACCTGCAACCGCCGCCACTATGACCTGCAACAGCCGCCATTATGACCTGCAACCGCCACCACTATAACCTGCAAACACTCCCACTATGACCTGCAACAGCCGCCACTATGACCAGCAAAAGCCTGCACTATGACCTGCAACCGTCGCCATTATGACCTGCAACTGCCGCCGATATGACCTGCAACCGCTCCCACTATGACCTGCAACCGCCGCCACTATGACCTGCAACAGCCGCCACTATGACCTGCAACCGCCCCCACTATAACCTGCAACCGCTCCCACTATGACCTGCAACCGCCGCCACTATGACCTGCAACCGTCGCCATTATGACCTGCAACTGCCGCCGATATGACCTGTTACCAACACTGATATGACCCGCAACAGTCGCCACTATGACCTGCAACCGCCGCCGAGATGACCCTCAATCTGCAGTCCATCACCACCTTTATGACTCGCAGTCTGTCACCAATATGACCCGCAACCGCCACCACTATGAGCTGCAACCGACGCCGAGATGACCCGTTACCACCACCGATATGACCCGCAACCACCGCCACTATCACCTGCAACCGCCGCCTATATGACCCACAACTGCCGCTGCTGTGAGGCGCAACCACCGCCGAGATGACCTGCAGCCGCCGCCGCTATGACCTGCACCCACCCCCACTATGACCCACCGTCCACCATTACTATGACTCTTAGTCTGCTGTCAAGATGACCCGCAGTCCGCCGTCGACATGACCAGCAGTCCTCTGCTGGAGATTTCCTTTATATTCACCAACATTAGAAATCAAATTTTAATGGTTTCAAAAGTTTTGTACAAAGAAAATCCAGAAACTAGAAAAAAAATTATAAAAAAAGAAAAGATTTTATTTAATTTTGAAAAATATTTAATGCATATTGAAAAGCATAAAACGGAAAAATTGTCAGTGGCGGAAAAAATGTTCTCAAATCACCTGGGAACACCCCTGCACTGCTGGGAATACCCTCTAATCACCTGGGAACACCCCTGCACTGCTGGGAATACCCTCTAATCACCTGGGAACACCCCTGCACTGCTGGGAACTCCCCTAAATCAGCAAGGAACACACCCCTGCACTGCTGGGAACACCCCCAAATCAGCCAGGAACACCCCTGCACTGCTGGGAACACCCCCAAATCAGCCAGGAACACCCCTGCACTGCTGGGAACACCCAAATCAGTCAGGAACACCCCTGCACTGCTGGGAACGCCCCCAAATCAGCCAGGAGCACCCCTGCACTGCTGGTAATGCTCCCAAATCGGTCAGGAACACCCCTGCACTGCTGGGAACACCATCAAATCAGCCAGGAACACCCCTGCACTGCTGGGAACACCATCAAATCAGCCGGGAACACCCCTGCACTGCTGGGAACACCTCCAAATCAGCCGGGAACACCCCTGCACTGCAGGGAACACCAACAAAGCAGCCGGGAACACCCCTGCACTGCTGGGAATGCTTCCAAATCAGTTAGGAACACCCCCGCACTGCTGGGAATACCCATAAATCAGCCAGGAACACCCCTGCACTGCTGGGAACACCCCCAAATCAGTCAGGAACACCCCTGCACTGCTGGGAACGCCCCCAAATCAGCCAGGAGCACCCCCGCACTGCTGGCAATGCTCCCAAATCGGTCAGGAACACCCCTGCACTGCTGGGAACACCATCAAATCAGCCGGGAACACCCCTGCACTGCTGGGAATGCTTCCAAATCAGTTAGGAACACCCCCGCACTGCTGGGAATACCCATAAATCAGTAAGGAACACCCCTGCACTGCTGGGAACACCCCTGCACTGCTGGGAGTACCCCCAAATCAGCCAAGAACACCCCTGCACTGCTGGGAACACCCTCAAATCAGCCAGGAACATCCCTTCACTGCTGGGCACACCCTCAAATCAGCAGGAACAACCCTGCACTGCTTGGAACACACTCAAATCAGCAAGGAACACCCCTGCACTGCTGGGAACGCCCCTAAATCAGCCAGGAACACCCCTGCACTGCTGGGAACACCCCAAATCAGCCGAGAACACCCTTGCACTGCTGGGAACGCACTCAAATCACTCAGGAACACCCCTCCCTGCACAGCTGGGAAAACCCCCAAATCAGCTGGGAACAGCCCTGCACTGCTGGGAACACCCTCAAATCAGCCAGGAACACCCCTGCACTGTAAGGAACGCCCCCAAATCACCTGGGAACATCCCTGCACTGCTGGGAACGCCCCCAAATCAGCTGGGAACACCCCTGAACTGCTGGGAACACCACCAAATCAGCAGTGAACACCCCTGGACTGCTGGGAACACCCCCAAATCAGCCAGGAACACCCCTGTACTGCTGGGAACACCTCCAAATCAGCCAGGAACACCCCTGCACTGCTGGGAACACCCCCAAATCAGCCGGGAACACCCCTGCACTGCTGGGAACACCATCAAATCAGCCGGGAACATCCCTGCACTGCTGGGAACACCCCCAAATCAGCCGGGAACACCCCTGCACTGCTGGGAACACCTCCAAATCAGCAGGGAACATCCCTGCGCTGCTGGGAAAATCAGCCGGGAACATCCCTGCACTGCTGGGAACACCCCCAAATCAGTCAGGAACACCCCTGCACTGCTGGGAACGCCCCCAAATCAGCAGGGAACATCCCTGCACTGCTGGGAACACCTCCAAATCAGCCGGGAACACCCCTGCACTGCTGGGAACACCTCCAAATCAGCCGGGAACACCCCTGTACTGCTGGGAACACCTCCAAATCAGCCGGAACATCCCTGACTGCTGGGAACACCTCCAAATCAGCCGGTAACACCCCTGCACTGCTGGGAACACCTCCAAATCAGCCGGGAACATCCCTGCACTGCTGGGAACACCCCCAAATCAGCCAGGAACACCCCTGAACCGCTGGGAACACCCCCAAATCAGCCAGGAAAACCCCTGCACTGCTGGGAACCCCCCCAACTCAGCAGGGACCACCCCTGCTCTGCTGGGAACACCTCCAAATCAGCCAGGAACAACCCTGCACTGCTGGGAACACCTCCAAATCAGCCAGGAACACCCCTGCACTGCTGGGAACGCCCATAAATCAGCCAGGAACACCCCTGCACTGCTGGGAACGCCCGTTTTGGGTCGGGTTTGTGTGAGGCCGCCTGTTTGAGGTCCATGGCGGGCCGTCTGTTGTAGGAGCTGATGTGATGTGTTGTGCTGGATTTGAAAGAAAGATATAATAATAAGCTCCGTTCCCGGGATGTTGCTCAGTGACCACGGATGGCGCCACGTGCAGCGTCCAAACACTGGCGCCGGGCCAAAATGAGACCTGGGTTTGGGCTGCACCCGTGGCCCTTTGGAATAATCAGCGGGGGCCTCCCAACAGGCAGCATGGAGAGGATGGTGTTATATCATATAATCTACAGCCCCTCCCCCTCTTCCAGAGTGTAATAGTGAGAGCGCTGCGCGCGGAGCCTTCTGGGGCCAGGGGTGGTTCTAAAGGCGGCGCAATCTGGGGTTGGAGCCGACCCCTCATACAGCTCCGATGAGGCCCTGGACTTGCACACATTTCTATCCCTTAATTCTTATGTGGGGGAGGGGGGATGACAACCGCGAGGATTGCAATTCTCACAAAGACCAGGGTTTTTTCCGCTGTGCAAATCTCTTTCCGTGCAAATCTTGTGCAGTTTTCTCCTGTTTCAGTCTCTGTGTGCAGTCTCTGTGCAGTCTCTTCTCCTGTGCAGTCAATGTGTGCAGTCTGTTTCTTGTGCAGGGTTTTGTGGGGCAGATTCTTCTCCTGTGCCGTTCTTTCCTGTGCAGTTTTTTGGTGCGTCTTTCTCCTGTGCAGTCTCTTCTCCTGTGGTTTCGTTTATTTTGCGTGGGGCCCTTTTGCAGTCTCTTTCCTTGCATTTACTCTGTGCGTTTTTCTCTTGTGCCCGTCTGTCTTGGTGCAGTTTTCTTCTTTGGGCTGTGGCTCTGTGCAGTCTTTTCGTGCAACACTTTTGTGCAGTCTTTTCTTGTGCTTTTGGCTTGTGCAGTCTTCTTCCTGTGCGTCTCGTTCTGGGGTTTCAGTCTCTTTCTTTTTGCTGGGTCTGTCAGTCCCCTTCTTTCCCGTGCAGTCTGTCTTGGTGCAGTCCCCTTCTCTTGTGCTGGGGGCTTTTGCAGTCTCTTCTCCTGTGCAGTCACCTGTGCAGTCTCTTTCTTGTGCTGTGGTCCCCGTGCCCGTCTTTTTTTCCCGTGCAGTCTTTTGTCCTGGTTGCGTTTTCTTCTCCTGTGCGTCTCTGTGTGCGTCTCGTCTCTGGTGCAAATTCTTCTTTGTTTTTGTGGGTCGTGCAGTCTCTTTCTGTGCAGCACTCTGTTGGGAGTTCTTCTCCCTTTTGCTGTGACTCTGTGCGGTCTCTGTGGCAGTCTTTGTATCAGGGGCAGTCTCTTCTTTTTGGTTTCTGTGGCTTGTGCAAATCTCTTCTCCCGTTTCGTCCCCTTGTGCAGTCTCTTCTCTTGTGGTTGGCTCTGGGGAGTTTTTCTTCGTGCTGTTGGCTCTCGGGGTTTTTCTCTCTGTCTGTTGGCTCTCGGAGTTCTTCTCTCTGTGTGGGGGCTCTGGGTTCTTCTCTCTGTGCTGTTGGCTCTGGGAGTTCTTCTCCTGTGCTTTTTGTTCTCGGGATTCTTCTTCTTGTTTACTCTCGGGAGTTCTTTTTCTCTTTGTTACTCTCGGGAGTTTTTCTCTCTGTGCTTTTTAGCTCTTCGGGCGTTTTCTCTCGTTGTTAGCTTCGGGCGTTCTTCTCTCTGTGCTGTTTACCCCGGGCTTTCTTCTCTCTGGGGGTTTTAGCTCTCGGGCGTTCTTCTCTCTGTGCGTTACTCTCGGGGTTTTCTCTCTGTTGTTTACCCGGGCGTTCTTCTCTCTGTTGTTAGTTTTCGGGAGTTCTTCTCTCTGTGCTGTTAGCCTCGGGAGTTTTTCTCTCTGGCTTTAGCTTCGGGATTCTTTCTCTTGCTTTTAGCTCTGGGAGTTCTTCCTCTGTGCTGTTAGCTCTCGGGAGTTCTTCTCTCTGTGTGTTACCCTCGGATTCTTCTCTCTGTGCTGTTAGCTCTGGGGGAGTTTTTCCGTGCTTTATTTGGGGAGTTCTTCCCTGTGTGTTAGCTCTCGGGATTTCTTCTCTCGTCTTTTAGCTCTGGGAAAATTTCTTCTCCTTTCTTTTTAGCTCCGGGAGTTCTTCTCTCTGTGCTGTTCCCCTTCGGAGTTCTTCTCTCTGTGCTGTTACTCTGGGAGTTTCTCTCTGTGCTGTTAGCTCTCGGGGTTTTTCTCTGTGCTTTAGCTCTGGGGAGTTTTCTCTCGTGCTGTTAGCTCTGGGGAGTTCTTCCCTGAGAGTGATACACGAGAAAAGAACGCCGAGAGGATCACACAGAGGAAGAACCCTGAGACAACAGCACAGAGGAAGAACGCCTGAAGGATCACACAGAGAGTTCTTCTCTTTGTGTTAGCTCTCAGGCTTTTTCTCTCTGTGCTGTTAGCCCCGGGGCGTTCTTTCCTGGCTGTTAGCTCTCAGGTCTTCTTCTCTTGCTGTACTCTCAGGCGTTTTTCCCTGTGCTGTTAGCTCTCGGGGCGTTCTTTCCTCTGTGCTTAAGCTCTCAGGCGTTTTTCCCTGTCTGTTAGCCAGGCGTTCTTCTCTCTGTGCTGTTAGCTCCTTTTAGCGTTCTTCTCCGTCTTTACTCCCCCTTTTCTTTTTTAGCCCAGGGTTCTTCTCTCTGTGCTGTTTCCAGGCGTTTTTTCCCTCCTGTGCTTTTAGCTCTCAGGCGTTTTTTCCTCTTGCTGTTCTCTCAGGCTTCTTCTCTCGTGCTGTTACCCTTCAGGGCGTTTCTTCTCTCTGTGCGTTATCTCAGGGTTTTCTCTTGTCTGTTAGCTCTCGGGGCGTTCTTCTCTCTGTGCTGTTAGCCTCAGGCGTTCTTCTCTCTGTGCGTTAGCTCTCGGCGTTCTTCTCTCTGTGCTGTTGCTCCGGTTTTTTCTCTGTGCTGTTGCTCTAAAACGTTCTTCTCTCTGCGTTAGTCCAGGCGTTCTTCCTCTGTGCTTTTAGCTCCAGGCGTTCTTCTCTCTTGCGTTAGCTCTCAGGCGTTTTTCTCTCGTCCCTTTAGCTTAAAGGCTTTTCTTCCTCTGTGCCGTTACCCTTTTCGGCTTCTTCTTTCTGTGCCGTTAGCTCTCAGGCTTCTTTTCTCTGTGCCGTACTCTCGGGGGTTCTTCTCTCTGTGCCGTTAGCTCTCAGGGTTCTTCTCTTGTGCCGTTAGCTCTCAGGGTTTTTTCTCTCTGTCCGTTAGTCTCGGGCGTTTTCTCTTGTGCCGTTAGCTCTCAGGCTCTTCTCTCTGTCCGTTACTCTGGGGCGTTCTTCTCTCTTCCTTAGCTCTGGGGCGTTCTTCTCTCTGTGCCGTAGTTTCCGGGCGTTTTCCCTTCTGTGCCTTTACTCTCGGCGTTCTTCTCTCTGTCCCTTGCTTGGGGCTTTTCCTCTGTGCCTTAGCTCTCGGGCTTTCTCTCGTCCCGTTAGCTCTGGGCGTTTTTCTCTCTGTCCGTTAGCCCCGGGCGTTCTTCTCTGTCCCGTTAGCTCTGGCGTTTTCTCTCTGTCCGTTAGCTCTGGGGGCGTTTTTTCCCTCTGGCTGTTAGCTCTCAGGCGTCTTCTCTCTTGCTGTTACTCTCAGGCGTTCTTCCCCTTGTGCTTTTTAGCCCTAGGCGTTCTTCCCTGTTGTTAGTTCAGGGTTCTCTCTCTGCTGTTAGCTCTCAGCGTTCTTCCTCTGTGCTTTTTAGTCTCGGGCGTTCTTCTCTCTGTGCTGTTCTCTCAGGCGTCTTCTCTCTGGCTGTTTACTCTCAGGATTTGTTCTCTTGTGCTGATTGTTTCCGGGATTCTTCGTGTGTTACTCTCAGGAGTTCTTCTTTTGTGCTGTTTTCCTTGGGGTATCTTCTCTGTGCTGTTAGCTCTCAGGATTTCTTCCTCTGTCTGTTAGCTCTCAGGAGTTTTTTCTCCTGTGCGTTAGCTCTCAGGAGTTTTTCTCTTGTGCTGTTACCCTTCGGGGTTTCTTCTCTCTGTGCTGTTAGCTTCGGGATTCTTCTCTCTGTGCTGTTACCTAGGAGTTTTTCTTCTGTGCTTTTTAGCCTCAGGAGTTCTTCTCTCTGTGCTTTTGCCCCCAGGAGTTTTTCTTTTGCTGTTAGCTCCAGGAGTTTCTCTCGTGCTTTACCCCTTCAGGCGTTGTTTCTCTGTACTGTTACTCTCAGGTTTTTCCCTCCTGTGCTGTTAGCTCTCGGGCGTTTTTCTCTCTGTGCTTTTCCCTTCCAGGGTTGTTCCTCGTGCTTTTAGCTCTCAGGATTCTTCACTTTGTGCTGTTTGGGCCTAGGGTACTCCCTCGTGCTTTAGCTCTCAGGAGTTCTTCTCTCTGGGTTTTACTCCCGGGAGTTTTTCTTCGTGCTGTTCTCTCGGGAGTTTTTCACTCTGTGCTGTTAGCTCTAATTCTTCTCTCGTGTGTTAGCTCTCGGGAGTTTTTCTCCTGTGCTGTTACTCCGGGATTATTTTCTCCTTGCTTTACCTCAGGTTTTCTTCTCTCTGTGCTTTTAGCTCTAATTCTTCTCTCTGTCTGTTAGTTCAGAGTTTTCTCCTGTGCTGTTAGCTCTCGGGAGTTCTTCTTCTGTGCGTTACTCTCGGGAGTTTTCTCTTGTGTTTTTGCTCTCAGGGTTCTTCTCTCTGTGCTTTTAGCTCTCAGGATTCTTTCTCTGTGCTTTCTTCGGGTTCTTCTCTCTGTGCTGTTAGCTTCAGGAGTTCTTCTCTCGTGCTTTAGCTCCAGGAGTTCTTTCTCGTGCTGTTGCTCTAGTTTTTCTTCTCTCTGTACTGTTTCTTAGGATTTCTTTTCTGTACTGTTACTTCAGGAGTTCTTCGCCGGAGAGTGATCAGCACAGAGGGAAGAAGCCTGAGAGCTAACCCCACAGAGAGAAGAACCTGAGAGTGACAGACAGAGAGTTCTTCTCTCTGTGTGTTAGCTTCAGGGTCTTCTCTCTTGCTGTTAGCCCGGGTTCTTCTCTGTGTGCTGATTGTTCAGGAGTTCCTCGTGCGTTAGCTATCGGGAGTTCTTCTTTTTGTGCGATTGCTTCAATACTCCTCTCTGTGCTGTTAGCTCTGGAGTTCTTTCTCTGTGCTTTACCTTCGAGTTATTCTCTCTGTGCTGTTAGCTTCAGGAGTTTTCCTCGGTGCTTTTAGCTTCGGAGGTCTTCTCCTGTGCTTTTTGCTCTCAGGAGTTCTCTCCGTGCGTTAGCTTCAGGAGTTTTCTCTCGTGCGTTAGCTCCGGGAGTTCTTCTCTCTGTCTGTGCTCCGGGAGTTCTTCCTCTGTGCTTTTTAGCTCTCAGGGGGTTTTCTCTCTGTGCTTTTAGCTCTCGGGAGGTCTTCTCTTGCTGTTACTCTCGGGAGGTCTTCTTCTGTGCTGTTAGTTTCCAGAGGTCTTCTCTCTTGCTATCGCTCTCGGGAGGTCTTCCTCTCTCTGATCGCTTCAGGAGGTCTTTTCTCTCTGCGATACTCCGGGAGGTTTCTCCTCTGTGAAGCCTAGGATTTTCTTTCTCTCGTGATAGCTTCGGGGAGTTCTTCTCTCTTGCTGAACCTCAGGATTTTCTTCTCTCTCTGCTGATGCTTCAAGTTTTCTCTCTTTTGGAAGCCTCAGGATTTTTTCTCTCTCCGAAGCTCTCGGGGATTCTTACGCTTGCTGTTAGCTTCAGGATTTCTTTTCGTCTGTTACTCACAGGGTTCTTCTCTCTGTGCTGTTGCTCACGGATTCTTTCTCTTGCTGTTACCAAATTCTTCTCTCTGTGCTGTTAGTCACGGAGTTCTTCTCCTGTGCTGTTACTCACAGGAGTTTTTTCCTCGTGCTTTTTGCTCACAGGATTTTTCTCCTGTGCTTTAGCTCACAGGAGTTCTTTCTCTGTCTGTTACCACAGTTCTTCTCTCTGTGCGTTAGCTCACAGGTTTTCCTCTGTGCTGTTAGCTCACAGGAGTTCCTCTGTGCTGTTAGCTCACAGGCTTCTCCCCTGTGCGTTAGCTACGGTTTTCTCTTGTCGTTTGCTCTCAGGAGTTTTCTCTCTGTGGGGTTTGCTCTCAGGGTTTCTTCTCTTGTCTTTTAGCTCCGGGAGTTTTCTCTCTTGCTGATCACTTCGGGGAGTTCTTCTCTCTGTGCTGTTAGCTCTCAGGAGTTTTCTTTTGGGGCGTTAGCCTCAGGAGTTTTCCCCTTTGCGTTAGCTCTCAGGAGTTCTTCTCTCTGTGCTTTTAGCTTCGGGAGTTTTTCTCTCGGCTTTTTAGCTTCAGGAGTTCTTCTCTCTGTGCTGTTAGCTCCAGGAGTTCTTATTCGTGCGTTAGCTCCAGGAGTTCTTATTCTGTGCTTTTTCTCCAGGAGTTGTTCCCTCTGTGTGTTAGCTCTCAGGATTTCTCCTCTCTGTGCTGTTAGCTCTCGGAGTTCTCCTCCTGTGCTGTTAGCTCTCGGGAGTTTCCTCTCTGTGCTTTAGCTCTCAGAGTTCTTCTCTTGTGCTGTTAGCCTCGGGAGTTTTCTCTCTGGCTGTTAGCTTCAAGTTTCCCTGTGCGTTAGCTCTCAGGAGTTTCTTCCCTCGTGCTTTAGCTCTCGGGAGCTTTTTCCTCTCTGGCTTTTTAGCTCCAGGACTTTCTCTCGGGCTGTTGGGCTCTCAGGAGTTCTCTCTCTCTTTTTAAGCCTCGGAGTTCTTTTCTGTGCGTTAGTCCAGGAGTTTTTTCTCTCTTGCTTTTCTCCAGGATTCTCCTGTGCTGTTAGCTCTCGGATTTTTCACTTTGTGCGTTTGCCTCGGGGTACTCCTCTCTGGCGTTAGTTTCCAGGGTTCTTCTTCTGTGCTGTTAGCTCTCAGAGTTCTTCTCTCTGTGCTGTTAGCTTCGGGAGTTTTTCTCTCGTGCTTTTAGCTCCAGGAGTTTTCTCTCTGTGTTTAGCCTGGGAGTTCTTCCTCTGTGCTGTTGCCTCGGGTTTTTCTCTCTGTGCTGTTAGCTCTCGGGAGTTCTTCTCTCTGTGCTGTTGCCCCAGGGTTCTTCTCTCTTGCTGTTGCTTCGGGAGTTCTTCTCTCTGTCTGTTACTCTGGGATTCTCCTCGTGCTGTTAGCTTCAGGAGTTCCTCTCTGTATGTTAGCTTCAGGGTTTTCCTCTGTACTGTTAGCTCCAGGAGTTCTTCCCTAGAGTGATCAGCACAGAGGGAAAACCCCCTAAAAAGCTAACACCACAAGAAAAGAACCCTGGGGGTTCGCACGGGGTTTTCTTCTCTTGTGCTGTTACTCTCGGAGTTCTTCTCTCTGTGCTTTTAGCTCTCAGGATTTTCTCTTGTGCTGATTGCTCTCAGGAGTTCTCTCTGGGTTAGCTCTCAGATTTTTCCCTTTTTGTGCTTTGCTCTCAGGATACTCCTCTCTGTTTTTACTCTCAGACTTTTCTCTCTGTGCTTTAGTCTCAGGGTTTTTTCTCCTGTGCTGTGCTTCAGAGTTCTTCTCCTGTGCGTTAGCTCTCAGAGTTCTTCTCTTTTGGCTGTTACTTTTGGGAGTTTTCCTCTGTGCTGTTAGCTCTCGGGTTCTTCTGTGCTGTTATCTCAGGGTTTTTCTCTCTTCGTTAGCTCTCGGGAGTTTTTCTTCTGTGTGTTTCTTCGGGAGTTCTTTCTCTGTGCTGTTAGCTCTCGGGTTCTTCTTCTGGCTGTTAGCTCTCAGGAGTTCTTCTCTCTGTGCTGTTACTCTCAGGAGTTCCTCTCTGTGCTGTTAGCTTAGGATTCTTCTCTCTGTGCTTTACTCTCAGAGTTCTTTTTCTGTGCTGTTACTCTAAAGGGGGTCTTTTCTTGTCTTTTTCTCTCGGGGTCTTCTCTTGTGCTGTTAGCTCTCAGGGGTCTTTCCCTGTGCTGTTAGCTCTCAGGAGGTTTTCTCCTGGGGTTTTAGCTCACAGGAGTTCTTCTCTCTTGCTTTAGCTCCAGGAGTTTTCTCTCTGTGCTTTTAGTACGGGGTTTCTTTCCCTGTGCGTTAGCTCACGGGTTTTTTTCCTCTGTCTGTTATCACGGATTCTTCTCTCTGTGCTTTTTCCAAAGGGAGTTCTTCTTCTGTCTGTTAGCTCACAGGAGTTCCCTGTGCGTTAGCTCACAGGAGTTCTTTTTCCTGTGGGGTTTTTCTCTCAAGTTCTTCTCTTTTTTGGCGGTTTGCTCTCAGGATTTTCTCTCTGTGGGTTTGTTTCGGGAGTTTTTCCTCTGTGCTTTGCTCTCAGAGTTCTTCCTCGTGCTGATCACTTCGGGAGTTTTTCTCTTGTTGTTAGCTCCAGGATTTTTTCTCTCGGGGCGTTATCTCAGGATTTTTCCTCTGGGCTGTTGTCCAGGATTTTTCTCTCTGTGCGTTAGCTCTCAGGAGTTCTTTCTCTTGCTGTTACCTCAGGAGTTCTTCTCTCTGTGCTGTTAGCTCTCAATTTTCTTCTTCTGTGCTTTTACTCTCAGGAGTTTTTATCTCTGTGCTGTTGCTTCAATTTGTTCCTCTGTCTGTTACTCTCAGATTCTCCTCTCTGTGCTGTTGTTTTAATTTTCTCCTCTCTGGTTGTTAGCTTCGGAGTTTTTCTCTCGTGCGTTAGCTCTAGGAGTTTTCTCTCTTGCTTTAGCTCTCAGGAGTTTTCTCTCTGTGCTGTTAGCCCCAAGGATTTTCTTTCTCTGTGCTTTTAGCCCAGGACCCTTTCCTCTGGGTTAGCCCGGGAGCTCTTCTCTCTGTGCTGTTGCTCTCAGGAGTTCCTCTGCTTTTTTACTTAAATGAGTTTTCTCTTGGCTGTTAGCCCCCGGAGTTCTTTCCCCTGTGCTGACCTTTTTTGGGGTTCTCCTGGCGCTGGTGCAGGATTTCTTTCTCTGTGCCGTTTGCCTCGGGAGTTCTTCTCTTTGGTTGCTTCTTTCTTGGATAGCTCTCGGGTTTCGTCTCTCTGTGTTGAGTCTCTCGGGATTTCTTCTCTTTGTCTGATCGCTCCAAAGTTCTTCTCTCTGGCTGACTGTCTCGGGATATTTCCCGTCTCATTGCTCTCATGATATCTTCTCTCTGTGCTGATCGTTCTCAGAAGTTCTTCTCTCTCTGCTGATAGCTCTCAGGATTTATTTAACTTGTACTGTTATCTCTCAGGAGTTCTTCTCTCTGTGCTGTTAGCTCTCAGGAGTTCTTCTCTCTGTGCTGTTGGGCTCTCAGGAGTTCTTCTCTCTGTGCTGTTAGCTCTCGGGGAGTTCTTCTCTCTGTGCTGTTAGCTCTCAGGAGTTTTTTCTCTCTGTGCTGTTAGCTCTCAGGAGTTCTTCTTCTGGCTGTTACTCTCAGGATTCTTCTCTCTGTGCTGTTAGCTCCAGGAGTTCTTCTCTCTGTCCTGTTAGCTCTCATGAGTTCTTCTCTCTGTACTGTTAGCTCTCAGGAGTTCTTCGCCTGAGAGTGATCAGCACAGAGGGAAGAACGCCTGAGAGCTACCACCACAGAGAGAAGAACGCCTGAGATGATCCCGAGAGTTCTTCTCTCGTGCTTTTAGCTCTCAGGAGTTCTTCTCTCTGTGCTGTTAGCTCTCAGGGTTTCTTCTCTTGTGCTGTTTGCTCTCAGGATTTTCTCTCTGTGCTGTTAGCTCTCAGGAGTTCTCTCTTTGTGCTGATTGCTCTCAGGAGTACTCTCTCTGTGCTGTTAGCTCTCAGGACTTCTTCTCTCTGTGCTGTTAGCTCTCAGGAGTTCTTCTCTCTGTGCTGTTACTCTCAGGGTTTTTCCCTCTTGTGCTGTTAGCTCTCAGGAGTTCTCTTCTCTGTGCTGTTACCCTCTCAGGAGTTTCTTCTCTCTGTGCTGTTAGCTCTCAGGAGTTCTCTCTGTGCGTTAGCTCTCGGGAGTTCTTCTCTCTGTGCTGTTAGCTCTCAGGATTTTCTTCTCTCGGGTGCTGTTAGCTCTCAGGATTTTCTTCTCTCAGTGCTGTTAGCTCTCAGGAGTTCTTCTCTCTGTGCTGTTAGCTCTCAGGAGTTCTTCTCTTTTGTGCTGTTAGCTCCAGGAGTTCTTCTCTCTGTGCTGTTAGCTCCAGGAGTTCTTCTCTCTGTGCTTTTTAGCTCTCAGGAGTTCTTCTCTCTGTGCTGTTAGTTTCCAGGAGGTCTTCTCTCTGTCTGTTAGCTCCCCAGGAGTCTCTCTCTGTGCTGTTAGCTCCAGGAGTTCTTCTCTCTGTGCTGTTAGCTCCAGGATTCTTCTCTCTGTGCTGTTAGCTTCACAGGAGTTCTTCTCTCTGTGCTGTTAGCTCCAGGAGTTCTTCTCTCTGTGCTGTTAGCTCTCGGGAGTTCTTCTCTCTGTGCGTTAGCTCACAGGAGTTCTCTCTGGCGGGTTGCCACAGGGGGTTCTCTCTTGTGGGGTTGCTCCCCGGAGTTCTTCTCTCTGTGCGGTTTGCCTCAGGGTTTTTCTCTCTGTGCGGTTGCTCTCGGGAGTTCTTCTCTCTGTGGGTTTGCTCTCAGGAGTTTCTTCTCTCTGTGCTGATCACTCTCAGGAGTTCTTCTCTCTGTGCTGTTAGCTCTCAGGAGTTTTTCTCTCTGCTGTTAGCTCTCAGGAGTTCTTTCTTTTGGGCTGTTAGCTCTCAGGAGTTTTTCTCTCGTGCTGTAGCTCTCAGGAGTTCTTCTCTCTGTGCTGTTAGCTCTCAGGAGTTCTCTCTCTGTGCTGTTTGCTCTCGGGAGTTCTTCTCTCTGTGCTGTTAGCTCTCAGGAGTTCTTATCTCTGTGCGTTAGCTCTCAGGAGTTTTTCCCCCTCTGTGCTGTTAGCTCTCATGAGTTCTCCTCTCTGTGCTGTTAGCTCTAGGAGTTTTTCCTCTCTGTGCTGTTAGCTCTCGGAGTTCTTCTCTCTGTGCTGTTGCTCTCAGGAGTTCTTCTCTCTGTGTTTGTTAGCTCTCAGGAGTTCTTCTCTCTGTGCTGTTAGCTCTCAGGAGTTCTTCTCTTTTGTGCTGTTAGCTCTCAGGAGCTCTTCTCTCTGTGCTGTTAGCTCTCAGGAGCTCTTCTCTCTGTGCTGTTAGCTCTCAGGAGTTCTCTCTGCTCTTTAGCTCTCAGATTTTCTTCTCTCTGTGCTGTTAGCTCCAGGGGGTTTTCTCTCTTTGCTGATCGCTTTTAGGGGTTCTCTCTGTGCGGCTGGCTTCAGGATTTCTTTCTCTTGCCGATTGCTCTCGGAGTCTTCTCTTTGTGTTGCTTCTTCTCTGTGCTGATAGCTCTCAGGATTTCGTCTCTCTGTGATGAGTGCTCTCAGGATTTCTTCTCTTTGTGCTGATCGCTCTCAGAAGTTCTTCTCTCTGTGCTGACTGCTCTCAGGATATCTTCTCTCTGTGCTCATTGCTCTCATGATATCTTCTCCTGTGCTGATCGTTCTCAGAAGTTTCTTCTCTCTCTGCTGATAGATATCACCAGGTTGTATTTAACTTGTACTGTTATCTCTAGATGTTTCCTCCTTTGTGCTTGTTAGCTGTCAGCAGTTGTTCTTTTTGTGCGGATAGCTCTCTCTCAGGAGTTTCCTCTCTGTGCTATCTAGCTCTATCTCAGAGTTCCTCTTCTCTGTGCTGATAGCTTCCATGATGTCTTATACTTGTTATCTATTATACTCTCAGGAGTTTTTTCTCTTTGTGCGGTTTGATATCAGCAGTTGTTCTTTTTGTGCTGATAGCTCATCTTAAGGAGTCTACCTTTCGGTTGCAGATTGCTCTCAGAATTTCTTTTACTTGTACTGTTAACTCCAGGTGTTTTTCTATTTTTGCTGTTAGCTC
The DNA here is from genome assembly GCA_025379985.1 of Phyllomedusa bahiana. Classification (NCBI taxonomy): domain Eukaryota; kingdom Metazoa; phylum Chordata; class Amphibia; order Anura; family Hylidae; genus Phyllomedusa; species Phyllomedusa bahiana. Next base: position 9,030 of record JAODAL010054745.1, on the reverse strand, counting down.
TCAGCAGTTGTTCTTTTTTGTGCTGATGCTCTCCTTTAGTTTTCATTTCTTGTGCTGACAGCTCTCAGTATTTCTTTTACCTGTGCTGATTTAGATTCAGTATTTTTTTTTTGTGCTGATCGCTTTAATTTCTCCTCTCTGTGCCATTAGCTCTCAGTATTTATTTTATTTGTCTGTTACGCTCAGGGGTTTTTCTCTTTGTCCCTTTTTTAATCTAAACAGTTATTCCCTTTTTGTGATTTAGCCTCGGGTTTCTTTCCTCCCCCCCTGTGGGGTTAACTCTCATTATTTTTTCTCTTTGTGCTAGCTTCCGGGGGACATACAGAATGGTTGTAGTTTTATATGGTAGTCAATGACAGTAAATAATAGCATTTTAAAAGTTATATATAGAGGAAAAAAACTTAATTAATAGGATCAGTTTGGAACATATAAACCAAAGGGGACAAAGAATATAGAGCAGTCAATTTTATACACACGAAATAGACTCCTTGTATATGGAAATTTTAAATTTTATATATTGTATAGCCCTCCTTTTATATATGGGAATTATATTTATAAAATAAGGCAGGGGCATAGCTATAGGGGGTGCCCGGTTGCTTCCCAGGCCCGCGGGGTCAGGGGGCCCAAAAAGCCATTCTGCCAAACAAAAAGGAGAAAATTGGGAAATTGAAGGGACACATGGCAGGTTGGGGCCCAATTTAACTTTTTTCACTAAGACCCCGAGCTTCAAGTTATGCCTTTTTATAAAGGAAAATAATTCCTGTTTATAAAAAGCAGTTTTATTTTTCCAACAAAGGGGAGTATAGAAGACAAAAAATTGTAAAGGAACACGTTTTATAAAATAGGGTTTTATAGGTTTTTTCCTTTTTATTGAAACAGTCTATGAAATTTTAAAAGAGCGTTTTTGGGATTTTCCATTTTTTATGGAGCACCTAAGTCTAAATAAAAAGGTGTTTTACCCTGGTTTTAGGGAAACTTTTAATGAAAAATAGCTGTATCCCCCGGGGAAAGGGAAAAGATTAAATTGTATGTTTTAAGGGGGTGTAACTTTAGAAAATATTTAAACGTTTATGTAAATGTATTTTACACCTTTGGATTTGGAAACAGTTTTTATGTTTTTATATGGGGGAGTGTAACCCCTTAAATTGGGGAAGGATTTACAGAAAAGAGTCAAAATAAATTTTTATGAGAGTCCTTGTTATACTTGTCTTGTCTCAATGCCGTTTCTCGCTTTTGCAGGTTAAAAATTTGAACACCCCTTTAAACCCCAAAATTTGACGGGATTTTCCCTTAAACCCCGTCTCCTAGAAAAAAACCACAATCACTAAACCTTCGGGGGGAAAGGTATGGCTCACTTTTCCTCATCGTTTTCCGGTTTGGTTTTGGACCCCCGTGGGGGAAAATTTATTACTCAGAAACAGAGTAAATTCACTTAAAAACCCCAACCCCGGGCTGCGAAAAAACGCTGCTATGACCCCTTCCCCCCCCGCTCTCGCACTTTGCCCCTTCGGGGTCTTTAAAAATCTAAAGTTATCCCCCACCGTCATTTTAATTTTGGATACGCCATTCACAGGACCCGCCCGGATGTTGAGGGGGCAAAAGGGAAAACCCACCCCCTAAAAAAAGAAGAAGAAATCCTTTTCCAGATGGAGGGCGGGCGAGAACATAGAAGACCCAAGAGGAGGAAAAAGGGGAAACCCATGTTCTATGAGCCCTCCGGAAAAACCCCAAGAAGGTAAAAGAGTAAAAAAAGGAAGGACGAAAAAGAAACACGAGGGGGCGCGCCGCATAAAGGGGGAAGGCCTGATAAAATCTATATCTTCCGCTCTCCCAAAGGGCCATTTTTTGAAGTGGGCCTTTTACCCGGGCAATATTTCCCAAAGGGCTTCCAGGCCCTTCCCTACTTCCATTGCGCAACTACCTTTTCCCCAAACCCCAACCGTGGATTTGCTTTGTCCCCCAAACCCCATGAAAAAGGACCATCTTCCTCCTCATCATGTATTTTGGCCCAGTGCCGTTTCTGGTGCCAATATCTGGGGAATTTTCCAAAACCTGGCGCCGGCCCCCAAATAAGGGGATCCTTCCGTACCAAAGGGGCCCTGGTAATCCCAACCCAACCGCCAAACAACTACTCCAAACCCAAAAACTTTAAACGTGCCCCCCGGAATAAAATGCGGGGCCCAATTTCAGACAATTCCCCAAACCCCCCAAAACCAGCACCGGTTTGCAACCCCATGGGGCAAAAAATTAGCCAACGTGGCTCCAAGAGCATCATTTGTCCCAAACCCCCGATGACAACTTACCCTCAGCCCAAAGCCCCTTTCAAAAAACTTTTTCGGGGGGCCCAGGAACATTTTGGACATCCCCTTCCCAAAACCTAAAACCCCTTTTGGTAAATGGACCAAATCTGGACCGCACCCCGGGCTTCTGGGGGACGGGGTGGAGCAAAAAAACCGGGTCAATTCTGCCCCATAAAAAAGCAAGGGAAGCAGGCCTAAGGTTTGGGTTTTCTGAAAAAAGGCACACCAGCAAAAGGGGAGGGCAAGACGTCGGTTTGGATAAAAACCGGGAAAGGGATGGCCGCCCTGCCCCCGATCACCCCAAGGGGGACCAAAAACATAACGACCTAATTCCCCTTCCCCATTAATATTCCCAAAAAAAAAACCAAAATGTTAATTTATCAAAGGGGTTTCCCCAGAATTTAACCCCTCCCCAGGGTGGGGGCCTAATGGCTCCCTCAGGCCCAAAAGGCCTTATTTTCCCCTATTTAGTAAAAGAATAAGACAGAGGGGGGCCCCCCTGGTTTAAAAGTGGGTTGGGCTGGGCGGCCTTTGGCACTTTTAAAAATTGGGGTTTTTAACCGATTTGGAAATGTTCGATGATTTTTTGGGTTTCCCAAATTTGGGTAACTTTTATTGAGAATTGTTTTTGGGGGTTTTATAAAAAAAAAAAAATACAATGAAAGTAAAAAATTTCCAAAACCTCCTCATTTTCCGGGGATGTCGGGGATTAACTAATAAATTTCCCCAACCAAATGAAAAAAAGGGGGGAAAACCGGAATGGGCAGGGGTTTTTAAGGGGGTCCCCCCCCCCTTCATACAGCCCCATAAAAGGGGGCAACCCCTTTTTAAACTGATGGCAAGAAACCCCCTTTCATTGGGGTTTTTAAACACTAGAGGGGGTACCCACACAGGAGAAAATTAGAAGTAAAACAGCTGCGGACGGTTAACCCCCAGAATAGTTTATAAACCGCTGGGGAGAAAGTAATCAAACTTTGGGGGAATAAAATACCCAGCAAAGGGCAAAAGGGTTAAACAACAGGAGGATTAGGATACACACCCCCAGCCAACGGGGATCCACACGGGGTGGAATGGGGAAACACATTCGGGGGGCATTTCGGTAACAACGGGAATTAGGAAAAACCAGTTCGCAAAATATTAACGGAACAGACATTTATCCAAATAGGTTAATAAAAGGTTGGGTAAAATGTACCCAACAGGATGGGGTATTAAAATAAAAAAAGTTTTTTCAAAGGGAAAAAGGGGACACGGGTTTTTAGGGGGTGGTTACCTGGAAATTACTTTAAAGCAGAATTTGAGTGCCGCCCCCTGGAGGCGGCTGTGCCTGGAGCTGGGGGTCTGCAGTATGTTCCGTTAAATTTTTGGACTTTCTTCTGGGGACGGCACAGTTTTTTAAAACCCCTCGGCTGCCAAAAGCTAAATAAAGGGGGGGACCCCCTTTGTTTCCATAAAAGGGGAAGAACCGGGCCCCCGGGGGCGGTTTCCCCGGGGGGAATGCGCCAAAGAAATCGCCTTGACCCCCAGAGGTTTTTTGGGCCGGAAGGAAGCCCCGGAGGAAAAGGGAAAAGAACTGGCCGATTTCCCATGAAACCCGCACACCCCAGGGCGTCACGGCCACTGCCCGCGGAAGGTGCAGCCTCGCGGGGGTTTTTTGGGGTTTTGAGAGCGGGAAAACTAAACCCAATCAGTTTCCCAAATTTTCCTGGGAACAAATGTTATCAAAGGTCAAATGTCAATCAAAATGAGGGGGCGAAGCCAAGAGCCGATGTGGGAGAACTAATAGTCCCAGCAAACCCGACAGCAACAAATACAACATACTGGGCCTCATCCATCAGAACAGCCTGTGAGACTGTCCTTGTGGCCCATAGCAACCATAGCCCATATAGTGTGCCCCAGAGGATGGCAACGAGGGGGGGGACAGCCTGGGGGTTAAATTTTTGGGAGTAGTTGTAGGGGAACATCTCCCGACTCTCCCCCTTGGTGCAGAAATACATTTAAAGGGGGGATGTCTTTGGGTTACAAGCCCCGGGAACTCCCCTTGGGTACGGGGGGGGAAAGTATCCCCCCAAAATTTACCCAAGATGGTCATGGTTTGGTGCAAAATTGAAAGCCACCCCAGGGCGTTGAATTTGGGAAAAAATATGTCATCGTCACTGAAGAAAAATTAAAATTTTCAAAGCAGGAAATAACAGATCCACAACCCCCCAAACCCCAAAAGGGGAATTTTCAGCGGGAAAGGTTTGAGGAACTCCTAAACCGAACCCGCAATAGGGTTTGGAACCGCGAGATTGGGGGGTTCGTATCCTCCTTGAACAGATTAAGTGCCCCGGGGGTTTTAATTTTTGGCAAATAATCCCCTTTCCCTATTGCGGGATTGTGAAATACCCTTTCAGGGACGTGGGTTATCCACGAGAATGCAGCTTTCTTTTCTAAGCCCCCCTAAAAAACGGGCCGGCTTCAGTCCCCTAAACCCTTCTCACCAGGGCGTAGCTTAAAGGCCCCGGGGTTTTCTAGTGCAAAAAAGTAAAAAGGGGCCCCCCCAGAAACCATGTGCCCCTTACAATAAAGACCCTTTCCCTTTTGGGGCAGAGCGTTTTTGGGGGCCCCCTCGGGCAGCGGGGGCCCGGTAGCAACGCTCCCCTTTTGCACCCCCTGTGTACGCCCCTTTTTTCTCACCACCCCTGGCCTAACGGAGCCAAACCTTTTTTCCAGACCCACCCTGGGCCGTGAGAACCGCTCCACCATTTTCCCTTCCATCAGGAGCTAGGAGCTGAAACACTGTGGTCGACCTGTATGACCATTGGTGCGGACCGGCCAGGTCTAAATCGCTATAAGGCAGTGTAGAATGATCCAGAATGCATGAAGCTGTTCTGCGAGTAATACATAAGGGAAAGTGTAAAAGGCCAAAAAACCACAAGTCGGGCCTCGGGCACCACCTTTACCCTGGCTGTTCTTTCTGCAGGCCCATACATACAGGGGCAGTGAAAGCCAATCCCCACAAGTCGGTCAGGCACCCCCTTTAAACCCTGGTCTTTCTTCTCAGGTCAAAAAATTAAAAGGGCGTGTAGAGCTAAAACACAAGTCGGCTGGGCCCCACCTTTCCCCGGGGCGGGCCCGGGTTTTCTACAGGTCAAACAACGGGGCCCAGTGTACACCCAAATTTAAACACAAGTCTGGCTCGGGGCACCACCTTTCCCCTGGTCGGGTTCTTCTAAAAGGTCATCCCATACAGGGAGTGTACAGCCAAAAACACAAGTCTGGTTTCAGGCAACCAAATTTTTTCCCTTCTGTTCTTCTGAAAGGTCATACATACAGGTCAGTGAAAGAGCTAATACCACAATTTCTGGCTCAGGCACCACCCCTTTTCCCCTGGTTTTAGCGTTTTTTCTGCAGGACAAACTTTCAGGACTTTTTAGAGCCAATCCCCAAGCCCTGGCTCGGGCACCACCTTTACCCGGGTTTGTTTTTCCCTCCCGGAAACACATAGAGGGCAGTGTAGGCCAATACCACAAAGTCGGGCCTCAGGCCCCAAACCTTTCCCCGGGTCTGGCTGTTCTTCTCCCGGTCATACATACGGGACGTGTAGAGCAAATTCCCACAAAAGTTTGGCTCAGGCCCCAACCTTTTACCCTGGTTGGGTGTTCTTCCTGCAGGTCATACATACGGGGGCAGTGGAGCCAATACCACAAGTCTGGGCAGGCACCCCCTTTTTCCCCTGGTCGGGCGTTCTTCTGAAAGGTCTACATACAGGGAAAGTTAGGCCAATACCACAATTTCCCGGGGTCGGGCACCACCAAAAACCTTGGGTTCTTTTCTTTGCAGGTAACATCCCGGGAATGTAGACCCCAATACACATTGGCTCAGGCACCACCTTACCCTGCTTGTTTTTTCCGCAGGCATACATACGGGGCAGTGTGGGAGCCAATACCACAAGTCTGGCCGGGCACCCCCTTTTTACCCTGGTCTGTTTTCTGCGGGCCCATACAAAACGGGGGCAGTGTAGAGCCAATCCCAAAAGGGTCGGGGTTCAGGCACCACCTTTACCCTTTTTCTTCTGAGGTCATACATACGGGGCGTGTAGAGCTAATACCACAAGTCTGGCTCAGGCACCACCTTTCCCCTGGTCTTTTCTTCGAGGTCATACATACAGGGGGTGTAACCCAATCCCAAAAGTCGGGCCCAAAAGGCACCCCCTTTTTAACCCTGGTCGGGCTGTTTTCTGCAGGTATACATAAAAAGGGCAGTGTAGACCCAAAATACCACAATTTGGCTAGGCACCACCTTTATCCTGGCCCTTTTTTTCCCTTCGGGTTTTTTTAAAAACAGGGCAGTGTGAGCCAATACCCCAAGGTCGGGTCAGGCCCCACCTTTACCCTATCTTTTTCTGGGGTTCTAATACAGGGAAAGTGTAGACCCAATTTCCACTTCTGGCTCAGGCCCCAAACCTTTCCCCCGGGTCCTTTCTTCTGCAGGTCATCCCAAACAGGGGGGGGTAGACCCAATCCCCACAAGTTGGCCGGGGCCCAAACCCTTTTCCCCCTGGTCTGTTCTTTGCAGGTCATAATACAGGGAATGAGAGCTAATACCAAAAGTCGGGGTCAGGAACCCACCTTTCCCCTGGTCTTTTTCTTCTGCGGGTTTCATACTTACAGGGCAGTATAACCCAATAACCACAAGGGTTGGCTCAGGCACCATTTTTTACCCGGCCCTTTTTCTTCTGCAGGTCAAAAATTACAAGGCAGTATAGCCCCCAAATACCACGGGGTCTGGTCAGGACCAAACCTTTACCCGGGATTTTTTTTCTTGCAGGCCCATACATACGGGAAAGGGTTGAGAAATACCACAAGTCGGCTCAGGACCCCCTTTTCCCCTGGTCTGCCCTTTTCGGGAAAAGGTTTTCCCATACGGGCAATAATTAGCCAATCCAAAAAGCCCTGGTAGGCACCATCTTTCCCCTTGGCCTGTTCTTCTGCGGGTCATACATACAAGGCAGAAATAGACCCAATACCAAAAAAGTCGGGCTAAGCATCACCTTTCCCCCTGGTCTGTGTTCCCTTTGCAGGTCATACATACAGGGCATTGTAGAGCTAATCCCACAAGTCGGGTAAAAGGCCCCACCTTTACCCGGGGTCTGTTTCTTTTGCAGGTCATTCATACGGGCAGTGTAGAGCAATACCACAAGTCTGGCCCCAGGCACCACCTTTCCCCCTGGTTGGGCGTTCCTTTCAGGCCCATACATACAGGGCAGTGTAAGCTAATACCACAAGTTTTGGGCCCTAAAGGACCACTTTCCCCCTGGTCTGGCGTTCTCCCTGCAGGTCAAACTTTACGGGGGCATTTTAGACCCCAAACCAAAAAGTCTGGCTCAGGCCCCACTTTCCCCTTGGTCGGTGTTTTTTCTGCTGGTCATACTTAGGGGGCAGTGTAGAGTTAATACCCGGGTTCGGCTCGGGCACCACCTTTACCCTGGTCTGTTCTTCTGCAGGCCCTTATATAAGGGTAGTGTAAGCCAATACCACAAGTCGGGCTCAGGCACCCCCTTTACCCGGTTTGGGCTGTTTTTCCCTGCAAGACAAAACAAAAGGGGCATTAAAAGCAAATCCCCACAATTGGCTCAGGCACCCCCCTTTACCCCCGGGGCCCGGTTTTTTTCTTCGGGCAGGTCAAAACATACGGCAGTTGGGCCCCAATTTCCCAACAATCGGGCCCCGGGCCCCCCCTTTTAAACCCGGGTTTCGTTCTTCGGGAAAGGTCATACATACGGGGCAGTGTAGATTTTTAGGGTTTTCCCTGCAAACCCTCGTGTCGGGTGGGCGGGCACACCCGAAAACGCCGAAAGCCCCTGGGGGCCGCGGACCCCCCGGCTTGTCAGGGGGAAACAAAACTTAAAAAAACCCCCGTCCCAAAAGTTCCCTGGACCTTTTCCCGGGGGACCCCGGGGCGCCGCTGCCCGTGCCGGGTTGAAACGCGGCCCTTTTAGTTGCGCGGCCCCGGACTCCCGGGGAAAATTTAAAAGGGACAGTGCCCGGTGATTGGTTTTCAGGGGCACGTCCCTATTTTAGCCCTGCCTTTTCCCCCAACCCCTTTTGCCAATCGAAATTTCCTTTTCCCCCCCCCCCCGAAGGAACTTCCTAAGGGGAAGGCCCCCTTTTGTTCCGTTTACTGTTTCCGTTTTTCTGCCTCCGTCCCTTGACCAAAAACCTTTGCCCCCTGTCCTGACCTTCTGCCTTCCCCGACTACAACCCTTTGCTTCCGATTTTGTACCAGGGGCCAACCCCTTGGGGCTCCCACCGCAAGAAAAGTCACTTGGTAGGGCCCGGTAGCAATCCGCCCAGCAAGTCCACCCCCACTTTGGGGCGGGCTCGGTAAAAAACCCGGACCTATTTTGGACTCCTTCCCCTGGCGGGGGCCACTTCATCGTTTGGGGGTGGTCCAGTGGACCCAAACTCCCACTTTCCGAAACATTTCAAATTGGGCCAATGGTCCCGCCAAGGTCCTTACCGACCCGCCCCTCCGCCCTCATACCACCGTAGCCCGTCAACAAAGCAGATCGCGCAGCAAGCGAACCCAGCCGGGAAAAAAACTGACTCCTATGATGCAGCAGCTTCCCTTCCACTCACAGCAAAAACCCGGGGGCCGTGGCTAAAGGGCAGCCAGTCTTTCCGGGGCATCTGCTGGCCCAAACCCCCGCTTGTCCATCCCGGGACGAATTTGAGGGGGACTCTAACCT
>JAODAL010054744.1:0-24433 GCA_025379985.1 Phyllomedusa bahiana | reverse complement strand
TTTTACACTTCGTGTTGTCTGCCCAACATATGCGATCCCGCATGGGCATTTTAAGATGTAAATCGCATTCTTAGTGTTACATGTGAACGCTCCCCTAATTGTTATCTTTTTTCCACTACTAGGGTGTGTGATATATGGGCCTCGCATAATCGCACTGCAATTCTGGCAGTTAGCACACGGATATGTTCCTTTTCTTTCTGGATTTAGAAAAAGTTTCTGACTATTAGATTTTTTCTTTCCCCGTATGTCACTTTGAACTATTTGACTCCCTATTGTTCGTCCCTTGCGATACACAAAGAACGGGGATCTTTAAATAATTTGCCACATTTGGCATCACTCCTTAATATATTCCAGTGCTTCTGTATTGTTCTCTTAATCATTTCACTGTGTGTGTCATAAGTGCTAACATATGCAAGTTTCCCATACTCTTCCTTTTTCTGATGCCTATTAAATAGTACGGAGCGATCTTTCTCCCCTATATCTCGCGCTATTGTTTCTATTTTGATTTTATCATACCCTCTTTCCACAAATTTTTTTATCATTTTTTGACTACGTTGGTGATAGAGTTGTTGAGAAGAGCAGATGCGCTTTACCCTAGTGAATTGACCCCTTGCAATCCCATCAAATATTTTTGGTGCATGGTAACTCTTTTTATGCAGAACGTTGTTCTTATCAATTGGTTTAGTAAATAAGCCAGTAGAGAACCCCTCCTTAGTCTTTCTCACCTCGACATCAAGGTAGTGGATGACATCCCTGTCCATGGTAGCAGTAAATTTAATTAAAGGATGTACTTTATTGATATTGTCAACAAATATTTTAAGTTCTTTCTCTGTTCCTTTCCATAGGACAAAGATGTCATCCACATACCGATACCAGGCCACCACATCACTATACCCCTGTGTTTTCTGAATATACTGTTTTTCTAGGGCAGCCATGAACACATTAGCGTAACTAGGCGCAACTGGCGACCCCATAGAGGTGCCTTGTATCTGTAAATAGATGTCCTCCCCAAATCTAAAATAATTCTTAATTAGAATTATATCCAACAACGTCATTAAAAAGTTGATCTTTTGGTTTGTAAGCATGGGATCCTCTCCTAATGCCTCTCTGGCAGCTTGCATCCCTTCCCCATAGGGGATATTAGTAAATAGCGATTTTACATCCAGCGTACACATTATATGGGACTCTGTATCAACTGTAGACTCAAGTGCCTGCAAGAATTGGCCCGTGTCCCTTAATGTATGTGTATCTCTCTTAACTGCTTTCTGTAAGAATGAGTCGACATATATAGCAATGGGCTCTAACAAGGAGCCTATCCCCGAGACGATAGGTCGTCCGGGGGGTTCAATCAGGGACTTGTGTATTTTTGGTACCAAGTATAGGATGGGAGTACGTGGATATTTACAAATTAACATATCTTTAGTTTTAGCATTGATTAGGTCTTGATTTAACGCTTCACTAAGTACCATTTCAATCGCTTGTCTATATTTTATTGTAGGATCCTCATCTAGTTTTTTATAGACTGTATGGTCACTTAATTGTGCGTGGGCCTCACTAATGTACTTGGTCCTATCCTGGACAACGGTGGCCCCCCCTTGTCAGTTTTCTTAACTATAATTGTCCCATCTTTTTTGAATTGTTGCAATGCGTGTAACTCCTCCTTAGTGATATTATTCTTCTTATTTTTACCACATCTATCCCACTTACCAAGAAAATGGGAACAGCTCAAAAAGAAAGAAGCGAGTCTCGTTTCCCATGCCTCAACACTTACCCAGTATGTGAAACATGAGCGTATCCCAAGGGGCTTGAGAAGTCCACTGCAGCCCATATTGATGCAAGATGACCCTATCTATCGTGAACGCTGGTACGCTATCAGCAACCATTATTCTACTGAATTGATGTATCTGACTATACAGAGATTACAAGTTAACATCGAAAAAGTCAGAAATGAGATCCTTTCCATCGATGAGGAGTTTAAAAAAGCTTCCACTGAAGAACGCTACGACCAGGTGAACCAGGAGCTTACCATACAGATTGATAAAATGAAGTTACAACTCTTTCAGAATAAATTAAGGAAATTCGAGAGAGACAATAAAGATTATCTACACGGCCGTGTTTATACATGGGCCGAAGATCGAGCAAAAATTAGATATAAAAAAGAAAAAAAGAGGCGATCTAATATTGATGAGAGCAGCACTGAATCTGAAGACATAGCAGCTACTAGCCGTATGCAACTTAGATCCATTACAAGGAAAAACTCCAAGGCGTCAGATTTTTTATAACAACGAAATCCAAATCTGGAAACGGACTCTGGAGGCAGCTCTGGCACAGGCCAGCGAGAAAAACGCAATACCGCCAAAACAAAGAAAAAATAAAGGAACAACATGCAATGGAGGGACTGCTGGTTAATATCTCTCATAAAGAACTGACAAGTGCACAAGAAGCGTTAATTAATAGAGGACTGAATTTTGTCCCAGTTAATGAAATGTCTTCATTTGATTTCAATGTGGATTTTTATAAATTTTGTCGGCAGATACGTATGAAAATGTTTTTTCAGGATACATCTAAAGCAAAGGGTGAGAGTAGTGAGATTCCGAGGAAACTATATAAGAGCAGTAATTTTGATCCTGAAGTTAATAACAATGCGTTGGAAACGTTTATACAGGTTGTCACATCAGAAGTTTCAGAGAAGTGGGATAGATGTGGTAAAAATAAGAAGAATAATATCACTAAGGAGGAGTTACACGCATTGCAACAATTCAAAAAAGATGGGACAATTATAGTTAAGAAAGCCGACAAGGGGGGGCCACCGTTGTCCAGGATAGGACTAAGTACATTAGTGAGGCCCACGCACAATTAAGTGACCATACAGTCTATAAAAAACTAGATGAGGATCCTACAAAAAAATATAGACAAGCGATTGAAATGGTACTTAGTGAAGCGTTAAATCAAGACCTAATCAATGCTAAAACTAAAGATATGTTAATTTGTAAATATCCACGTACTCCCATCCTATACTTGGTACCAAAAATACACAAGTCCCTGATTGAACCCCCCGGACGATCTATCGTCTCGGAGATAGGCTCCTTGTTAGAGCCCATTGCTATATATGTCGACTCATTCTTACAGAAAGCAGTTAAGAGAGATACACATACATTAAGGGACACGGGCCAATTCTTGCAGGCACTTGAGTCTACAGTTGATACAGAGTCCCATATAATGTGTACACTGGATGTAAAATCGCTATTTACTAATATCCCCTATGGGGAAGGGATGCAAGCTGCCAGAGAGGCATTAGGAGAGGATCCCATGCTTACAAACCAAAAGATCAACTTTTTAATGACGTTGTTGGATATAATTCTAACTAAGAATTATTTTAGATTTGGGGAGGACATCTATTTACAGATACAAGGCACCTCTATGGGGTCGCCAGTTGCGCCTAGTTACGCTAATGTGTTCATGGCTGCCCTAGAAAAACAGTATATTCAGAAAACACAGGGGTATAGTGATGTGGTGGCCTGGTATCGGTATGTGGATGACATCTTTGTCCTATGGAAAGGAACAGAGAAAGAACTTAAAATATTTGTTGACAATATCAATAAAGTACATCCTTTAATTAAATTTACTGCTACCATGGACAGGGATGTCATCCACTACCTTGATGTCGAGGTGAGAAAGACTAAGGAGGGGTTCTCTACTGGCTTATTTACTAAACCAATTGATAAGAACAACGTTCTGCATAAAAAGAGTTACCATGCACCAAAAATATTTGATGGGATTGCAAAGGGTCAATTCACTAGGGTAAAGCGCATCTGCTCTTCTCAACAACTCTATCACCAACATAGTCAAAAAATGATAAAAAAATTTGTGGAAAGAGGGTATGATAAAATCAAAATAGAAACAATAGCGCGAGATATAGGGGAGAAAGATCGCTCGTATGGGAAACTTGCATATGTTAGCACTTATGACACACACAGTGAAATGATTAAGAGAACAATACAGAAGCACTGGAATATATTAAGGAGTGATGCCAAATGTGGCAAATTATTTAAAGATCCCCCGTTCTTTGTGTATCGCAAGGGACGAACAATAGGGAGTCAAATAGTTCAAAGTGACATACGGGGAAAGAAAAAATCTAATAGTCAGAAACTTTTTCTAAATCCAGATAGAAAAGGAACATATCCGTGTGCTAACTGCCAGAATTGCAGTGCGATTATGCGAGGCCCATATATCACACACCCTAGTAGTGGAAAAAAGATAACAATTAGGGGAGCGTTCACATGTAACACTAAGAATGCGATTTACATCTTAAAATGCCCATGCGGGATCGCATATGTTGGGCAGACAACACGAAGTGTAAAAATTAGACTTAATGAACATCGGAGCAATATTAGGGCAGCGTTGAAGAATAAGTATGTTGAACAGGGGGAAGGGAAGAGATTTGGTGAGACGAGCGTGGCTAGGCACTTTTTAGAAAATAACCATAGTGTATCAGAACTAAGGTGGGCTGTGCTAGAGGAAGTTGAGGTGAGGGAGGGACAATCCATTGAAATGCTCCTCTTATGATGAGAAGCGAGATGGATTTATGAATTGAACACGCTTGAACCAGCTGGAATGAATGAAAGTTGGGGCCTTAGAGCATTTCTGTGAGTGCCAATGTAGGCTTGGTTAGCTAAATCTAGCGATCTAAGCAGTATACATCTTGTTGTACTTCCCTATAAATTACAGAGGGTAAGTCAGCAGCGCGTGCTTGAGAAAAGGGTAGGTCCCCCGAAACGTCGCGCGCCCTGCTTCACGCACGCCTGTCAGGAATTGCTGTGCTCCAAGCTGGAGCGGCCAGAACTATGCGGTCGTAGTACTGCAAATGAACTTTTGTTCCTGACTTGGATTATACCGCCTACTATGGAATGCCTTCCATCATAACTGCAAGTAACAAAACTGCTGTTTGTTAAAGTCTTGTATCCATAGGACTTTTTAATAAACTGTCGATACTGTTTTGCTATTCAAAAAGCCTGCCACTTTCTTGCTATTTATTATGTATACCTTTTCCTACTTCTCCTATACATAGTCACATGACAAACAGGAATACTAAGACATTCAATAATGTAAAACCAGATCTAACTTATGATTAAGGCTTGGGTCCTCTTTTATTCAATGTATTTACTAATGATTTAGGAGAGGGCATTAGTCAAAAAATCACAGAAAGAGCAAAAATAAATTTCTAAAGAGTTTGTGATTAACCAAACCACTGAAAATTTGTGCAACAAACTCTATATCTAAAAAAATACCTTTTATTACTTGCCCATAAAATACCATACTAAATATAAAACCACAATCATACACAGCAACTCTACTGCCACACAATACTTATATATACAGAAATATATCTATTCCTTACAAATATCCCTACACTAACCTAATACAGGCCGGATAATTGTCCTGAAAAGGACGGCCCCACCTCTGGAGGCTCGTCCTATTAATTGCCTAGTATACTCCTACACCAATACTTAACCCCTTACCGGCCTATAACGTATGAGTATGTCATAGCGCCGGTAAGCATTTTAGAAACGGGATCCCATTTCACAGCCGCTGGGTGTGATAATTGCAGCTAACACCCGTCAGTTTCAGCGCGGGGAACGGCATCACCCACCTGCGCTGTTTAGCCCCTTAGACACCGTGGCGAAGATGGTCGCGGCGTCTAAATGAGTGAAAAACGGTGCCCCGCACCGCTCTTCAGTCCGATCGGGACATCAGCGGTGAGATGGTCCGAATCGGCTAACATGGCAGCGGGAAACCTTGTGAAGGCTTTCATCGCTGCCATTTTTTTAATTTCCCCACTTCCGGCCATAGGCAGGAAGTGGGGAAACCACCATCTTGTTTCAGCCTAATGTATTATCTATGCAATGCATTAGGCTGTATTAACGATCGAGCCCCCTAGTGGTGAAGCACCATAGGAGGATTCAATGTTAAGGTAAAAAAATAAATAAAGTTTTAAAGTACAAAAAAAATAAAGTATTAAAAGTTCAAATCCCCCCCCCCATTTCCCTATTTTACAAATAAAAACAATAAAATAATAAAAAAGTTACACATATTCGGCATTGTCACATCTGAAAAAGTCCGATCTATAGAAATATAACATCATTTATCGCGTACGCTGAACACTGTAGAAGAAAAAAAATTCCAAACGACAAAATTGCGTTTTTTGGTCATTTTACATTGCATAAAAATTAGAATAAAAGTGATCAAAAAAGTCGCATGCGTTTAAAACTACAAGCAATAAAAATTACGCTTCAGCACGCAAAAATTGCACTCTAACTGACGTCCGTAGGTGTTAGTACAAAAAAGTTATTGGTCGCACAAAATGGCGCCACAGCGCAAATTTAAAAAAATAGAAAATGTTTGGAATTTTTTAACAGTACCAAAACATAATGGAAACCATACATGTTTAGTATTGCCGGATGTGTATCAACCTATAGAATACAGATCACACATAATTTTTACCGAAGAATAAACTCCATTAAATAAAAAACTCCCGCAAACATGGCGCAAATATGGTTTTTTTCAGATTTTGTCCCAATTTTTTTGCCGTTCCCCAGTATATGTAATAGTAATATGAATAACACCATTAGAAAGTACATCTTGTCCCGCAAAATAAAAGCCCTCGTGTCTATGTATTTGGAAAAATAAAAAAGTTATGGCTTTCCGAAGGCAAGGAGGAAAAAAATTTAGAGCCATATTATTATGACCCAGGTATATCTCTTTTGCTCAATCTTGATTTCTCAATAAATAAATGAAGATGGACCTTAAAAACGATATTCCCAAACAAAGATAACCACTTATAATCATACAAAAAGGTTATCTTATCTCAATCTTCACTTCAGTTGGAATCCTAGACCTGTATTAGACTCTATAAGAAAAGGATACTATAACTATATGCGATCTTATATGTATACAGTCTCATTTGCTGCATACACCTACAGTTTTCTTGACCTTTTATACATTTACTTAAGAGGAAATCAAGCAGAAACATAAGATTGTCAAGTGATATAAACACATACAACCTTATGTTTTACTCCGATCCTTTCATCCCGACACGTTTAACCCTGGTTAATAAGTCAGGGTTCATCAGGGGAACAGAAAGGCAGGGAAAAAAGATAAAATAAGATACAACGTGATAGCGCCACTGATGCAGCTTAATAGCCCCCCAATGGGCAGTCCCCCCTTTAAAAACAGTTTCAGAGGATCAAAGAACTAGGGGGCCCGTGCCAAAACGATCTGGCGTCCCTGTTCTCAAACTGCGCATGCACAAGCTTTAGAACTAATGCCATGGAAAACAATTGTTCCTCTCCAGTCAGCCATCACGCTTTTCACACCCGCGGCGGGGGAATGTAACCTAATCCCATTCTTTCCCCCGAGCCTGCGCAACGAGGTTCAGTCCCGGATTATACCATTCCATGGCATTAGTTCTAAAGCTTGCTTTGGTCTAAAACGGGTCTAGGTTTCCCAACTAAAGGGGGAGATTGAGATTTAAAATAACCTTTTTTTTGATGATTATAAGGGTTATCTTTGCTTGGGGAATTCGTTTTTGGGTCCTTTTTAAAAATTTTTTATTTTTTGAAAAATCAAGACTGAGCAAAAGAGATACCCGGGGACTTGATTTCTTGGTGTATTAATATTGTGTAGGGGATACTGGGCAAATAATAGGGCACCTCCAGAGGTGGGCCGCCCTTTTGTGGGGGTTTCTTTAAGAGTAGATTATTTCTGTATATAAAGTATTGGTGGCAGTAAGTTTCCGTTGTTTGTTGTTTTATTTTTAGCATGGGTTTTATAGGGCAACTAAAAAAAGGTATTTTTTGGTATAGAGTTTGTTGACAATTTCAGTGATGGGGGGGATTGGACACTGCCGTATTTTTTGCAGATGACAAAAGGGCGACATCCCCTGAAAATTGGCGCCAGCGGTAGATTTTAGGTGCTTTTAAATCGGTAGAGTGCCCCTGAAAGTTGATCTTTTTTTAAAAAATCTGGCACGGGTATCCAAAAAAGTAAACAATCGGCCATGCGTTCAGTGCAAGTTTATGCAATGCGCCTACCAAGGCGAAACGACATACTATGTTACGATTTTTATCGCAAAGTTGAAATCGGACGGTTTCATGTTGATGGGAATTTTTCGATACGCAATAATTTAGGTGAAAATCTGTAAAAATCTTTTCGGGCTTCCTTCTTTTTGGCACCCAGCAAATCCTTAGAGAATAGAGCGGGTGAGCTGGGTTGCGAGTCATGACTGGGATGTGTACAGTTGGATTGGCTAAAAAATCGCAGGGCCTCTTTTTAATGAACAGCCCTTCCTTTCAGTATCGTGTGTGTCGTTCTCATAAGACAGACGTGTGCTTGGTCTCTCTCAAAAACAGCCAGCAAACGGGTTTCTTTTTGTTCACACAGAAAAATATGCTTTTAGCGGGAAATTTTAGAACATAGGTTATTAAGAATTTCATTTTTTAGTTACTTGGGCGGGGAATTTTAAAGGAGCATCTACGCTGTACAGCTGCGGAGGGGGGGGGGAGTGGGGGGCGAACGCGTTTTTTCATTTTGGCCAGCCCATTTTGTTAAAAAGACCATTTTGGGACTTATATACCATACAGAAATTTGCTAGTAATTGCGGTGTATTTCATAGGTCAAAAACCCCCTTTTTATTATTCTTCCTTTAAATTACGTGTTTTTCATTTGGGCGCAGCCCGTTTTATTCAAAGCCCCATTTTTTACTTACAATAGGATACAGAACTTTTCTATCACCCGGTTTATTTATAGGTGACTTAATTCACCATACAGAAATTTGCTAAAATTTTGCAGGGTATTTTCATAGGTAAAAAAACCCCTTTTATTTTCACCAATTTAATTTTTAGTTTTTTTACTTTGGCGCACCCCACTTTTTCAAAAGACCCATTTTTTTTTACAATAGGATACAGAATTTTCTAGTACCGCGGGTTTTTTTAAAGGGTTCAAAAACCACTTTTATTATCCGTACACAATTTAATTGGGTTTTGTTCACTTTGGCAGGCCATTTTTTTTTAAAAGCCCCATCTTGTACTTATATTACCATACAAATTTGCTATAATTGCAGGTGTATTTCAAAGTTGCAAAACCCCCCTTTTTTATTATCCGAAAACATTTAAAATAGGTGTTTCTTTACTTGTGCGGCCCAGTTTTTTTCTAGAGCCCCTTGTTTTAAAATTTGTACAAAAATTTTGTAGTTACTGTTGGTGTTTTTCTTTGGTGCAAAAACCCCCGTTTGTTACCGAATAACTTTTAAAATAGCTGTATTGCACTGGGCGGCCCTAGTTTCCTTTCAATAGCCACGTTTACGACAATTCTAAAAATTTCCTAGAAATGTTCTCTTTTGGGTCTTGCTGCAGAAAACGCAATTTTATTGTTAACTTTGAATGTTTTATTCGCTCATTGAATCTCAGTTTGGCAGAAAGCGCATTGTATGAATTTTGTTGAAAACTATCACTTCCAGTCCTACGGGGGATTTAAACCAGGACTGAAGGGAAAAATGTTGATTTTGTCTTACGGTTCTTCCCCAAACCGCATTTCACAGGTATTCCTAAAAACATTTCGTTTCTAACCTAGTTGGCTGTAGGAAATTAGAGGGATTTAAGTAAGCTGTAAATTTGTTTTTTTTTAATAAGAGACTGCAAAAACCCCTTTCCATACTTTCTTAAATTTTTATTTTTCTAAAACATGGAGCAAAATGCAGGGGGAAACGACAAAGAGGGGTGAGGACAGGGGTAGAGGTACAGAGAAGGTGCTCCTTCCAGTGGGGCAAACCCAAGCCAGCGATCTGGGTTGAAGGACTTTCGGGCCCTTTCTCGTGGGTCAGGGCCCTGTGAATCTCAGCGCCCCAATCGTCTTCAGGGTTAATGCAACCTGCATCCAGCATCATCCCTCCTCGTCCTCCCGTCCGGCCACAAATGTCGCACAGCATCATCACACCGCCCAAAATGAAGCGAAGGCGCCCAAATGTCAACCGTGTGCCCCCACTGTGGATAATCCATTTCTGAAGACCTCTTTAATGAAAAAAATTGGCGGGGTCAAAAGGCATTTCCAAAGACAAGAGGCCAAGAGGATGATTTTGTCTGCCTGACCCAGTTACTGTCCATCAGAGAGGAAAAGGGAAAACCCGGTAACCCAAAAAAACCGGGGCAATGGGCAAAAGTCTTGCAGTCCCTGTTGCTTTAGCCCGCGCTCCTGGATGCAAATGTACCTGTTTTTGTGATGGTGACATTGAAATCCAAAGTGGTCTTTCCCCGCAGAATTTGTTTGCAGCGCTTCATCACTGGACGGGGGGAAATTTTGATAGGGTAGTGTATAGGGGTCCCGCCTCAAAAAGGGAGGGGCGTCCAGAAGTCCCTGAATATTCCCCCCGCCCGTCAGCGGGAAAAACCCCTCCCTGCTTACGCCGTTGAAAAAGTCCAGGACCTCTCAACAAATGTCCGGGTTCCAAGCCTGGGTCTTTTTGAGCAAGCCTTGATTCACCCCCGCGATGTATTGCCCTTTTCCGTAAAGCTCAGTAGAGGGAAGAAACTTAGGTGTTTAACCACACCAACAGTCTATCACATGCAGGAAAGCATGGTTGAAAAGGGGCAACACTTGGGCCAAAAAACCACACCGATGCCCGGGTTTTCCCAACCATGCCCCCACCACCCCTCCCCTCCCGCCACCACCAAGCTTCCCCAGCTGCCCCTGCTTCAGAGTCATATCAGGGATCAGCCTCCGCTTCAGCCTCCCCCGTCGCCCGGGACCACCAGCACCACCAGAGACCCCTCCCACCCATTTTTTTTCCAACAGTTTGCGACCTGCAGCCGTACAGGGCCCAACTAGCCCAGCCTTCGTCTTCCAGGTTTGGGAGCAAAAAAACACTTTAAACCCCAAACCCTCCCAAAAACCCAAAAACCTGAATGGGGGCATTGCCAGGCTTTGGCCTTGGGGTGTTCCTTTTCCTCTGGTGGGCACAGATGGGGTTTCCCCACATCATGGCCCTGCCTCCCCCAATACCAATCCACAGGGTTTCTTTTCCAAAAAAATGTCCCCCCGTGGCCCGCCATGTTTCATCTAAAATTTTTAAAGGGTTGTCTGCATTTTATCGGAAAAATTCCCTTGACCACCCACAATGGCAGAAAACACGGCCAAGGCCACTATATCCGTGACAGCCACTGGGGAGCTGGGGGGTGTCTCTGGTGGGGACGGGGGCTCTAACTGGCATATGCCTTTAAAACCACAGGGATGGGCAGGGTTTTTTTCCCCCAAGGGCCTTAGGGACATTGCCAAGAAACCAGGGCCCTGTTTAAATTAATCTGTTTGGGGCCGTCCACAACAGGTCAGGAACTTGGGCGGCTCTCCGCAAAAAGACCGGCGCTGGGTGGGGGAAAGAACCTTTTGCCCGGCAAAGGGGGTGTTGAAATGGTCGAAACTTGGGCCCCCCTTAAGATCGGTAGGCTGGGGCACATCCCTTGCCTGGCACTGTTATGAACCGTATCCGAAATTTCTAAAGCACTACCCGGGGGTTTTGATGCCGGCGGGAAGGCTCGTGGTCTGATTCGTTCCGCCTTCCCCACCCTGCTTCGTCCCACCTGGCTGCTTTCAGCGTCCTTGGCCTCCCTGTAACCGTCTCATTTTTGAAAGGCAACACCTGGAATTCCACCCCCCACTGCCCGGATTTTGGGGAGCAACGCAATGCCATTACGCAGTACGAATGACACATTGCCCACAAGCAGTTTGGGCGACCTGGGGGTGTTGAGCCACCGAAGGGGAGGGGGTGAAAGACTCTGCAACATCCCGCCAGTTTTTAAGAAGCCACCAAAATGGTCAGTGCGGGCAAAGCCCTTGTCAGCAGCCCTTGTGGTGACTTAGTTCTGGAACGTCGTTTGGGCACTCTGAAACATCAGGTCCCACCAGCGATGGGGGAGGAGACGGACCCCTGGGACACGAGCATTTTTTCCGTGAATCCACAAGGCCCGACAGTTTTCAATTTTATCGGTCTTTATTAGGCAGTGGGTTTAGGGTCCAGGGCTGGCAAAAAGGTGCCCCTGCTCTCAGGGGGGATCATTAGGCAAGTCAGGGCTTTTTGAAGCTGTGCCGGAGGAAGCGGGGGAGGGGTATTCTGGGCAACAACGTTACCGACCCCGCCTTGAAAGAGGTTGGCGGAGGAGGGAAATGAGGAAGACAGTTTTAGTGTCCCTGACCCAGGGCTTTGGGAAATCAGGGTCCTCCCACAGAGTTTGGATGCTCCCTTTCCTCCAAAATGAACCTCGAATTAAGGCCATCAAAAGCGGAAAAGGAGACCTTGTGATTGATCAAAGGGAGGGGACTGTTGCGTTTGCTTTACTTTTTCAAATTTCAAGGTGGAACAACTCACGAGGAAAAAGCGTAGAGGCCAAGCAGCTGTAGCGGCAGTAGCGACCCCAGGTGTGGCAGAACCTCTTCAATCTTTATTTCCACCTCACCAAGCATGTAATGCGGGTCACAAAACACACAGAGACCAGTAAGACAGTGCACGACTTCTGGCTCAAAAACCGATGTTTTGGTGTGTTTTCCCGGGCCCAATTGACTGGGTACCAAAATGGAAGAAGGCCAGCTCGTACCCCCATAGGGTGTAGTCCCCCCCAGCACCAGGTCAAACTGATGGGGCCCTTTACACAGCTGGGGGGGGAGTCTTTCAGACAAACCATCCGGTTTTCACGATAATTGGTTTGTTTGACTTTCATTTAAAATGAATCAGGCATGGGCCTGATGTGTTGTGGCCCCCTTGCCGAGGTCACCGATTAGTTGCCGGTCTACTTAAAATTCCCCTTCCAAAAGAAAAGGTCCCTTGAAAATTTTTAAAATAATTTATTTCTTACTGCAATTTTTTTTCTCAGTTTCCCCCAAAAAATTCATTTTGCTGCTTTTGCGTGAGGGAAATGTAAAAGAACCAAGGGTTTTATGACAAAACCATTATTTTACTCCAAATTATCTTTTAAAATTTTTTGTATTGTCAATTTTTTGGGTCATGTTTTCTGTGAGATCAGTATAATTGGTCCTTTGGGAAAAGAAAAAGTGGGTTTAAGTGGATTCTCCCTCACAATTTTTTAAAATGGCTGAGAAGCTTTTTTTTTTAAATTTTGGGGGGATGTTGCGTGAGATACAGTTTTAATCCTGGTCCCTTTGGAAAGAAAAGTGGCTTTAATGGTTTCTCCCTCACAATTTTTAAATGGCTAAAAGCCATTTTTATAATTTTTTTGGGTATTTCTTTTGAAATCAGCAAAATAAGGTCCCGTTATAAAAAAAAAATTGTTTCAACAAAATTTTTTCTTCACAATTGTCAAGAGTGGTTAAAGGGGGATGGTTCTGTCAGAAACAGGAATAGGTAGGACACTTTTAACGGACACATATCGCAAAATGACTTGTTTTTTCAAGATCTTTAACATTGCTATCAATCCATGTAGTGAGACAACCCATGTAATACATTTAAAAAAAAAGAGAAACAAAAATGTGGTGGGATTCCATCCTATTTTAAAAATGTGTTTTCTAGAATTAAACTACTAAAAAACTGGCATGCACAAAATAGCTGACACAAATATTCCTCTGAATTGTACAAGGGAGGTACAGGAAGACTTGAACAGATTACCCAGGACAGGTATAGTCATTGTCCAGTTCAACTAAAATGGTGGTTGAAAGACTCCTTTTTCAGGCACTTTTTAAATCTGTAGGTCATGCAGGTTTTGGGCTCATGCTGTGGCCCAGGACAGATATAGTCAATGTCCAGTTCAACTAAAATGGTGGTTGAAAGACTCCTTTTTCAGGCACTTTTTAAATCTGTGGGTCATGCAGGTTTGGGGCTCATGCTGTGGCCCAGGACAGATATAGTCAATGTCCAGTTTAAATATGGGGGTCATGCAGGTTTAATTGTCATGCTGCGGTCCAGGACAGGGATGTTCAATGTCCAGTTCAACTAAAATGGTGGTTAAAAGACTCCTTTTTCCGGCACTTTTTAAATCTGTGGGTCAGATAGGTTTAAGGGTCATGCTGCGTTCCAGGACAGGGATGTTCAATGTCCAATTCAAGTAAAATGATGGTTCAAATAATACTGCCTTCTGGCACTTTTTAATTTGTGGGTCATGCAGGTTTAAGGGTCATGCTGTGGTACAAGACAAGGATAGTGAATGGTGTGTGACTTTTTTTCTGTGGCTTTTATAACCTAAGTGTGTTGCCTAAGATGTAGCACGTATCCATTTTACTGTTGTGGATGTTAATTCCAGCTTCTCCAGCCCTGTTTGGGTGAAAGATTGAAGGTGTTGTTCCTCCTCCATAGACTTTAATGGTCATCGGCGATAATATCGACTATCGGAAATCGTCTTGATAATTGCCGATATCGACTATCGACCCGATGACGATAGTCGACGTAATCGCTCATCACTAGTGTTGAGCGATTTTTATCGACAAAGTTGAAATCGGCAAGGTTTTTATGGTGATCGAAATTTCCAGATCATGCGATAATTAAGGTTAAAATCTGAGCATTATCTATTAAGATCGCGCCTTTTTCGGCGCTTCCTGTAATTTTGGCGGCCAGCAAATCAGATTACAGAATAGAGCAGGGTGAGATGTGTGTGCGACGTCATGACTGGGATGTGTATGGTTGCGATTGGCTGGAAAAATCACATGACCTCGTTTTACATAGAACAGCGTTTCCTGTTTCAGCCTCAGTGTCTCTCAGCGTCTCATAGGGATAGGACCTGCGCTCTGCCTGTGGCCAAACAGCTCAGCGAAATTAGTCTATTTCTGCAAAGAGAAACCTCTACTATTAGCTGTGATCCTTCCAATTTAGTTAGATTAGAGATTTTAATATTTTATGTAGTTAGCTAGAGAATTTTAAAGCAGCATCTACCGCTGTAAATTCACGGCGGGGGGAGCAGGGGGGGGCCCCGCGGGCGAACACAGACAAGCTCTATCTATAAAGAACACTGGATAAAGTTCACCAAGACTTAGTGTAGACATTGTAGTGGAATATCTTTATTATTAACAGTTTACTATTGAAATATTTCCTGGATATTGGGCAGCCTGAACTTATATTGGATACACATCATTTCTAGTAACTGCAGGTCTCTTTGTTAGGTGCAAAACTCCACTTTTATTATCAGTATACATTTCAGATATGTGTTCATTTTAATTTTACCCATTAAACCTGTGACTGTTGATATATCCACCTTGCAGTTAAATTACAATCCAGCAATCTTGTAGTCAGCACAGGTTGTTTGTTGCCAAAAATACCGTGTATCATACGAAAACATAACAGTTACGTGTTTTTTGACTTTTGCGCACCCAGCATTGTTCATTGACGCAGCATCCACGTAAATCTTAAAACAGCAATTCTATATTCACCACAGGTGAATTGAAAGGTGCAAAAAATACCGTGTATCATACGAAAACATAACAGTTACGTGTTTTTTGACTTTTGCATACCCAGCATTGTTCATTGACGCAGCATCCACGTAAATCTTAAAACAGCAATTCTATATTCACCACAGGTGAATTGAAAGGTGCAAAAAAATACCGTGTATCATACGAAAACATAACAGTTACGTGTTTTTTGACTTTTGCACACCCAGCATTGTTCATTGACGCAGCATCCACGTAAATATTAAAACAGCAATTCTATATTCACCATAGGTGAATTGAAAGGTGCAAAAAATACAGTGTATCATACGAAAACAAAACAGTTACGTGTTTTTTTGACTTTTGCACACCCAGCATTGTTCATTGACGCAGCATCCACGTAAATCTTAAAACAGCAATTCTATAGTCACCACAGGTGAATTGAAAGGTGCAAAAAATACCGTGTATTATACTAAAACATAACAGATACGTGTTTTTTGCACTTTTGCCCAGTCCAGATTTGTTGATAGACACCTTGCAGTTAAATTTGAATCCAGCAATTTTGTTTTGATTAGAGGGATTTGAGAATAGCTGTGATTTGCCATCTTTTAATAAGAGACTTTCCAAAACTATTCAATACCTGGAGGTAGAGGTACGAGAGAAGGTGCTCCTTCCAGTGCTGGCGACAACACGCATGACAGCGGATCGTCAGTTGCAGGACCGTCAGGCCTGTCATCGCTGGGTCAGGGCCCTGTGAATCTAAGTAACGAACATCGTCGCCAATCTGTCCTTCAGTGGTTAATGCAACCTGCATCAGCAGTCTTACCTCCTCGTCCTCCCAGTCACGGCCACAAATGTCATCATCATCATCGGCATGTGGGTCATGTGGTTTTGGGGTCATGCTGCGGTCCAGGACAGTTCTAGTCAATGTCCAGTTCAACTAAAATGGTGGTTGAAAGACTCCTTTTTTCCGACACTTTGTAATCTGGGGGTCAGACAGGTTTAATGGTCATACTGTGGCCCAGGACAGGGACAGTATATGTCCAGTTCAACTAAAATAGTGGTTGAAAGACTCCTTTTTCTGGCACTTTTTAAACTGTGGGTCAGACAGGTTTAATGGTCATTCTGCGGTACAGGACAGATATAGTTAGTGTCCAGTTCAACTAAATTGGTGGTTGAAAGACTCCTTTTTGCGGCACTTTTTAAATCTGGGGGTCATGCAGGTTTGGGGCTCATGCTGCGTTCCAGGACAGGGATATTCAATGTCCAGTTCAAGTAACATGATGGTTCAAATCATACTGCCTTCTGGCACTTTTTAATTTGTGGGTGATGCAGGTTTAAGGGTCAGGCTGTGGTACAAGACAGGGATAGTAAATGGTCTGTGACTTTTTTTCTGTGACTTTTATAACCTAAGTGTGTTGCCTAAGATGTAGCCCGTATCCATTTGACTGTTGTGGATGTTAATTTCAGCTTCTCCAGCCTTGTTTGGGTGTAATAATGAAGGTGTTGTTGCTCTCCCATAGACTTTAATGGTAATCGCTCATAATCGATGCTCACTATCGAAAAACCTTATCGATATCGGCCGACTATCGACTATCGCTCGATCTCGATAGTCAACGCAATCACTCAACACTACTCATCACTAATGATTACTAGTCTATGTACTGTGTATAAATAGGACCACAAATGTGTTACTAGAACACAGCCACTACTTACTCTATCGCAACTTCCATCATTTTTCTTTTGCCTAAAAAAATGATCCTAGCTAATCTGTGCCAACAATTTGTCTCACAGATGCCTTCTTCCAACAAAAGTAGATTAAATCTGATAAACTTTTTTGCAGCAGCATATCAACATTTCACTTTGGTTTGCTCTTGATTAAAGGAGACAGAACCAACATGCTTAAACACTTAGGGCGACATGTATGAACGGGCTTTTCGCCTGTTTTCTGGCGTATCCTGCGCCTCACCGGCTTGAATCCCCTGTTGGACGTAGGAATGCGATGTTAGGCGCAGCGTTTGCCACTTTCAGATGCGCCTCGCATGAAGGGGCATGCAATGGGCACGGTGTGGGCGTTCCGGGGCGGGACGTGGCGTGCTCGAAAACTCCGAGGCATGTACGATCGCGGCTCGGCAAAGTGAGGTGCATTGCAGCGCTCGCCAGCTCCGACAGGCAGACCTAGTTGATTCTGGTCTAAATGATCCGGCGGAGGCGAAGTGAAACGAGAACGGCACATGAGAGGATACATATAGACGATTGCAACACAAATCTTGGCTGTTAGCTCCATGCGGTATGGAGTAGGATTCCAAAAAAATCGCCTTTATTAGGTGTAAAACATTATTAGAAAAAGAGCTCAAACCTTAAAAAAAAAAAAGAAAAGAAAAAAATCAATTTCCAAAAATCCAGAACGGCGCTACATCAGGAATTAGGATCTTGGAAATTGCCGGGAAATACAGTAATTCAAATTCTGTAAGCACTTCTCATTGGTCGGCAGAAAGCAGCCAATCAGAATAGGAGCGACAGTGACCCATTACCTATGGAGAAGTATTGACCAATCAAAATCAAAGGCGGGACAGTTCAAAATACAGTAAAAATGCAGAAAAGAGCTGATTCGTTGAACTAGTGGGGGCTTGGCTATCAGAGCGCAAGCTACTTGTCCCATTGTAGTCAATGGACAGATCGGGGCAATGAAATCTCGCCTCTCAGCACCGTGCGGCATGGAGTATGATTAACTCCTTCCCGACATTGGACGTGTGCATACGCCCTAGCGGGAAGTGACTTCCCGCAAATGGACGTATGCATATGTACAAACAATGCAGTAATGCGGCTCACCTTCGTGGACTTTGTCCTCCGTTCGCTGGGGTGGTCATCAAACCGCTGTGCTCCGTTCCGAATTCACCGCCGGCCTGGCGGAAATACATATGCTAGCAAAGCGGATATCCGAGTGCACGTACCCGAGACGATTTGCAGGGCGCGGCGCGCCAAGGAATCCAGAATTCTACAGACGGTAAAACTCAGCAACTTTATTGTATCCAATAAAACAGCATTCCAGCAACTTAGCCCCCCTCACAGGTGTTAACACAGACGCGTTTCGGGTATACTACCCTTGTTCACTGTAGTGGCAGGCTGCTGCCATCTTGCTTTTATACTCTAAAAATAGACTCTAAAACCAATTAACCCTGCAGGAGAAATGTTTGTCACATGACTTGCAAAAAAGGAAGAGAGGCTCCCAAAACCTGTATAGACTACTTGCATAACATATGTCATTGCCAATAACATGCGTTTATCATGGCATATAGCAGCTAGTAGACTTAAACATAGAACTTGATACTCGTATGTTTTAATAAATGTACAACATGTCAGTACGAAAATTTAGGCCTTGTGGCCTTCTAGTATCTAATCTGAGGATCATTGGGCCTCTCTACGCCTCACTAATTTGGTCCAATCTCCCCTCGGTACGGAGTGTATAGTATCGATCACATAAAATCTTAGATTATCTATATTTCCCCTGTGTTCTTCTAGGAAATGCTTAGCGGCTCCCGACAGTTGGCCCTGTCCCTTTCTAATACTAGAAATGTGTTCCATTATTCTGGTCTTTACTTTGCGTATGGTGCTTCCTACATATTTCTTTTCGCACATAGTGCATTCTATAATGTACACAGAGTGGTGGCTATTGCAGTTGGTAAAATACCGAATATCAAAAACACGTTTACTGTTTGAATCCATAAAGGTGGTGGTCTTTTTTGCAACCCCACATGCATTGCAACGTACTCCTCCACACTTAAAAAACCCCTTTTGGGATAACCAGGTTTTGTTACCTACTATTTGTTGGGGTATATATGTGCTGGGAGATAAATCGTTGCCCAACGTTTTTCCTCTTTTGGGGACCACCTGTACTCCACTAGTGAGGATACTATCCAATTTAGTTTCTTGCCGTAAAATGTTTAAATTTTTTCTGAAAATAGTTTTGATTTGATTGAAGTTTTTACTATATTTGGTGGAAAAAGTGATGTTTGACTTGGTGTAGCTTTGTTCCTTTTGTTTATTTTTTTCAATAAGTAGGGGTTCTTGTTTCATATGGCTAGCTTTACGTTTAGCCCTCTCTATGTCTCTAGCTTTGTATCCTCTTTGTTCTAATTTTGTAGTGATAATTTGAGTTGCTGCTCTGAAATCCTCATCTAGTGTACATGTTCTCCTGGCTCTGACAAACTCACCATAGGGGATGGCTTTTATTGTATGGGTTGAATGGCAACTGTTTGCTCTTAGAATTGTGTTCCCTGAGTTGGGTTTGGTATACAAAGTGGTGGTGATTTTCCCTATTTCTATTTGTCCCTTGAATTGTATATCCAAGAACGGGATACTAAATTTGTCCCAATTGCACGTAAAACGTAGGTTGATCGGATGTAGAGTGATAGGTTGCAAAAAGGACTGAATGAGCGCTACATCGTGACCCCATATAATCAAGAGGTCATCGATGTAGCGCCCATACCATACAATGCATTCCCCATAGGGATTACTGACGTTGTATATGGCATGGTGCTCCCACCATGTCATGGTCAAATTTGCCAGGGATGGTGAGAACGTGGCTCCCATAGGCGCTCCTATTTTCTGAATATAAAAAAGATTTTCAAATTTGAAATAGTTGCTTTTCAGCAAATATTCCACCGCCAAGATGATAAATTCCTGTATGTTTCTATCGTATGTGCCATTTTGTTGTAGGAAGAAAGTGAGGGCCACTAGGGCTATATCATGTGGGATGCTGGAATAAAGCCCTATCACATCACAAGTGACCCAAGTGTAGTTTGCCCTCCATTCCTTCCCTGACAAAGTTTTTAGCAGGGATTTAGAATCCTTGACGTAGCCCGGGAGACTTTGGACCAAAGGTTGTAGCAACCCGTCCACCCAATTGCTGAGACCCTCGTTAAGGGACCCATTCCCTGAGATAATGGGGCGAAGGCCCGGTGGAAATACCCCTTTGTGGATTTTTGGGGCCCCATAAAATATTGGTACCACTGGGTCTTGTATGTACAGCAATTTCATCTGTTTTTCATTAATTGCACCCAGGGCAGTGCCCTCTTCCAGAACCTTGATGAGTTTGTTTTGAAAATATTTGGTTGGATCTTCACTGGTTTTCCTATACGTATCAACGTCATCCAAGATTGCATATACTTGTTTGACATAAAGACCAGTGTCTAGAACTACAGTTGCCCCCCCTTTATCTGCCCTTTTGATAATGAGATTTTTATTCATTTTCAGATCTTTTGTGGCCTTTATTTGGGACCACGTCATGTTGCTATGTGTCTTTCGTTTAGCTCTTCTACTTTGAAGATTTTTGTGATATAGTTTTAGGAGATCTCGCTCCATGACATTCTGAAAAATCTCCAGGGCAGGTACCCTTGCTTTAATAGGGTAGAAGCTTGGGTTAGACATGTGATGTTGGACATGTTGTAGTACTTCTTGTGTGCACCCCTCTGTAGTTCCCTCTCTATTAAGGCCCTGTAATGTATTTAGAGCTAATTGCTCTTTAAACTGTAGGGATTCAAATTCATTGAATATGCGGTCAGTGCACTGATCTATTTCTCCATGTGCATGATCTTCCTCAAAAAAATGTAATTTGACCGTAAGAAGTCTAACAAATTTATTTATGTCCATTAAGGTGTCAAATAAATCAAAGTCCTGTGTCGGCACAAAGTTAAGTCCCTGCTTAAGGACTTCCAGCTGGGTTTCAGTCAAAATCACCGGGGTAAGAATGACAACTTCCGTTGTCTCCGCTACACTTTGTATATTCGTTTGTACTGTGCAAATGTCCTTGCTGATTTCCTCGGTGTAGCTAGATTTTCCTTTGTTTTTCCTTTCCCGTTTTTTGACATGTTCTTATTGCTTGTTGTCACTGGCTCTGCACTTGTTGTGGGTTCCTCTTGTATATCACTGTCTGTTTGTCCCCCATCTGTACTTTCTAAATCAGAGAAACTTATTGATCTTCCGCTGTTCCTATTGTTTCTTTTTTTCTGCTTTAAAATAGATCTAGGTAAATAACTGTATTTATCCTTCGTCCACGTGTATACTCTATCTTGTTGATAATCTTCCAGATCTCTTTTGTACTTTTTCTTTTTATTTTCCATTATAATGTCCTCTATTTGCTCTATTGTTTCTTTTAAGTGATTTTGTGCCATAGGGAACTCCGGTACATTAACATATGTATTGGTTTTTGCCTCTAGTGTTTTAATCTGTTGATCCAGTTCTTTTAGTTTCTCTGTTTCCAGATCTATGATAAGTGTGATGAGGGCTAGAGAACAGTCCGTGAGTATATTGTTCCATTTGGTTACAAACTCTTTTGATACTTCAAATGAGGGGACCTTTTTGAGTCTTAAGCCCCTAGGGATGATTTTCCTCTCCAAATAGGCTTTTAGTGTATGTTGGTCCCACCAAATCTTCACTTCTTTAGTTTTTAATTTTTCTAATTCCATGAAGTGGTTTTTCCATTCACTATCCGTTTCTGTTTGGGGATTCATGTTGTCAAAAACAGCTGCTAATTTAGCCAGTCTTTCGGCTGTCATTTTTACTGCAGCAAAGGACCTTCGTGAGTTTGTGGGGGTAAGTGCTGTGCTGTATGGGTATATACAATGGATGCTTGCGATGATCCCCTATGTGCGTAGATTCAGCGTGTCCCGACAAACAGTGCCGCCACGTATGGCCTTAAACATGTACAAACAATGCAGTAATGCGGCTCACCTTCGTGGACTTTGTCCTCCGTTCGCTGGGGTGGTCATCAAACCGCTGTGCTCCGTTCCGAATTCACCGCCGGCCTGGCGGAAATACATATGCTAGCAAAGCGGATATCCGAGTGCACGTACCCGAGACGATTTGCAGGGCGCGGCGCGCCAAGGAATCCAGAATTCTACAGACGGTAAAACTCAGCAACTTTATTGTATCCAATAAAACAGCATTCCAGCAACTTAGCCCCCCTCACAGGTGTTAACACAGACGCGTTTCGGGTATACTACCCTTGTTCACTGTAGTGGCAGGCTGCTGCCATCTTGCTTTTATACTCTAAAAATAGACTCTAAAACCAATTAACCCTGAAGGAGAAATGTTTGTCACATGACTTGCAAAAAAGGAAGAGAGGCTCCCAAAACCTGGATAGGACTACTTGCATAACATATGTCATTGCCAATAACATGCGTTTATCATGGCATATAGCAGCTAGTAGACCTTAAACATAGAACTTGATACTCGTATGTTTTAATAAATGTACAACATGTCAGTACGAAAATTTAGGCCTTGTGGCCTTCTAGTATCTAATCTGAGGATCCATTGGGCCTCTCTACGCCTCACTAATTTGGTCCAATCTCCCCCTCCGTACGGACGTGGTATAGTATCGATCACATAAAATCTTAGATTATCTATATTTCCCCTGTGTTCTTCTAGGAAATGCTTAGCGGCTCCCGACAGTTGGCCCTGTCCCTTTCTAATACTAGAAATGTTTTCCATTATTCTGGTCTTTACTTTGCGTATGGTGCTTTCTACATATTTCTTTTCGCACATAGTGCATTCTATAATGTACACAGAGTGGTGGCTATTGCAGTTGGTAAAATACCGAATATCAAAAACACGTTTACTGTTTGAATCCATAAAGGTGGTGGTCTTTTTTGCAACCCCACATGCATTGCAACGTACTCCTCCACACTTAAAAAAAACCCCTTTTGGATAACCAGGGTTTTTGTTACCTACTATTTGTTGGGGTATATATGTGCTGGGAGATAAATCGTTGCCCAACGTTTTTCCTCTTTTGGGGACCACCTGTACTCCACTAGTGAGGATACTATCCAATTTAGTTTCTTGCCGTAAAATGTTTAAATTTTTTCTGAAAATAGTTTTGATTTGATTGAAGTTTTTACTATATTAGGTGGAAAAAGTGATGTTTGACTTGGTGTAGCTTTGTTCTTTTGTTTATTTTTTTCAATAAGTAGGGGTTCTTGTTTCATATGGCTAGCTTTACGTTTAGCCCTCTCTATGTCTCTAGCTTTGTATCCTCTTTGTTCTAATTTTGTAGTGATAATTTGAGTTGCTGCTCTGAAATCCTCATCTAGTGTACATGTTCTCCTGGCTCTGACAAACTCACCATAGGGGATGGCTTTTATTGTATGGGTTGAATGGCAACTGTTTGCTCTTAGAATTGTGTTCCCTGAGTTGGGTTTGGTATACAAAGTGGTGGTGATTTTCCTTATTTCTATTTGTCCCTTGAATTGTATATCCAAGAACGGGATACTAAATTTGTCCCAATTGCACGTAAAACGTAGATTGAACGGGTACGTGCACTCGGATATCCGCTTTGCTAGCAGACGTATTCATATGTCCTGGCGATCGCACGGGCTTGCGGGCAGGCCGCGCACGATCGCGACATGGAACCAGCGGTAAATTACTGCTGGCTTCATGTCACATCACCCCCGGCCGGAGAAAAAGTAAAAAAAAAAGTACACAAAAAATAAAATTAAAAATACGTACACTGCCCTTTTCCCCTCTACAAACGCAAATTGCCCCCAAAAAGAAGAAAAATAAACAAAGTACCCATATTTGATATCGCCGCGTGCGTAACGACCCACCCTATAAATCTGTCATGTTAATTAACCCATACAGTGAACGCCGTAAAAAACAAAAACAAAAAACAGTCACAGAATTGCGATTTTTGTACATCCTGCAGCACATAAAATGGAATAAAAAGCGATCAAAAACTCATATAAACGTCAAAGTTGTACCAATTAAAACTTCAGTTCATCCCGCAAAAAAAGTCCTTACATGTCTCTGTATACAGAAAAATAAAAAAGTTATGGCTCTCAGAAGACAGCAATGCATAAATATTATTTAACACAATAAAAACACTTTTTATTTTTAAAGTGCTTCAGAATGAAAAAAACTATATAAATAGGATATCGCCGTAATCGTATCGACTCAGAGAGTAAAGCTAACTGGTCATGGATACTGCACGGTGAGCGCTGTTAAAAATAAAAAAACATACTTTGGATTG